>QGOG01000364.1:1602-17117 GCA_003313185.1 Collybia sp. MG36
GGGAGGATATGATGCGAATGTGGGGGGCATATGTGAGCGGACCGAGCCCTCAAATATCTGCGAGATGATTGGATTTGTGGGTGTGTGAGTGATGAGGGACTGACCTTGTCGTTCTTTGTTGCCATGCACCCGCCCCCAAGTGGGAGGGACCGCCGTTGTCGGTCCGGCTCATTGAAATCCTCTGTGTGTGAGTGTGTGGTGGCGGGGGCTCGATCGTGTCTGTTGTTAGTGATTGTGCATCCTCCTCCGGACGCAGGAGGGACCATTGGTGTCATTGTCGTCGGTCGATGGTGTCGATGAAAATTTACACGTCACGGATGTGACAAGTTGATGCCCCTAATTGATGCATCATCAATAGGTGGCATGTAGTATTGACGAGCGGGCGTGATGCATGACGAAAGGCTCGGGATGGGAGGCTCGGGAAGGGGAAAGATCAGACCGAGGAATGGTCCGAATGGATGATGCCACACATCGACAAGCGGCGTGGGGCAGGCGCGATGCATGACGGGGGGCTGGCGGATGTGTGTAGTGCATCATGGGAAATCGGGAAGGGCTATACTACCCAGCCGTAGAGAGGATGATGCATTACATGTGTGGAACGTCGAGGGGCAGGTGTGGTGCGTCACAGGAGCAAGCAGGAGGGGGGCATGTGAGGTACTGATGCATGAATAAGGGTAATCGGTAGTTAGTGTCATTGATGCACCTGGAATAAACGGTAACGACAGAAAAGTGATGCATAATTATGACAGTATGGGCTGCAATTCATGGATACAGCATACTCGCGAACGAATATATAATTTCCATACAAATCGTTGCTCAAGTCTGAGATTGTATCCTCGACACCTCCCTGCATTCCTGCTTCAAGTGTTCCTGCTCCATGAGCAATTTGTTCATCTCAACCTCAAGGCGCTCGATGTCCGCTACACCCGAGTAGACGAGGGCGCGATGACGAGCCATCTCCTCCCTCAAAACAGCCAACTCATCTGTGATGTCGGTGCGCAAACGTTGGTTCCAGCGCGCAGGGTGGAACTCAAGCTCATCTTCATAGTAATCCCCAGTGTTATAAACCGTTCCCCCGCCTGGCCTTTCACCTGCCCATTGCCCCGACACAGCACTGCTCGGGTAATGGCTGTCATCGGTAGAGCAGCTACCACAGGGGGGTGACAAGATCTTGTTCCAGTCAATGCCAAACTGTTCTCCCACCATGGCCTTGATGGCCATTACCCAGGACATAACCTCTGTATCGGACGCCTCATCGTTCGAGAGCATTTTGTAGTGGGACTATGATGATCAGATGGGCCGTAAACGCACACAAAATCACATACCAACATCGTGAGAAAACCTTCGCTCAACATCTTGAGCTGATCTGGGGGCATACTTTCACCCCGGAATGAAAACGATTTGAACAGGAAATGAAGCATTTCTCTCGACCGTGCAAGTTGGAGTTCGGCCATAGATTGAAGGTGCATTGTGTGCAAGGATGAACATCGGAACAATCCGAGACTGCAACCCACCTCACAGCCGTCGAAAGTCCGGAAATCGAAAGTCCGACTGTCTGCCCATGGTTACCGTCCTCACACACCGGGGGTCCGAGAGTTGAAATGTGAACTTTACTTTGGTCTAAACTTGTGGAAGCAGGCCGTCGCACAGCGCGGCAAGTCTGAGTCCACATTATTACCGAGCAATACAAGCTGGTTGGATTCACCTCTATTCTTACATGCAATAAGGAACTCAGACGCTGGCAAAGGAAGCATGAACACAACAGTATATGGGCGTACAGCGGATTCTCCAAGAACACAAGGAAAGCGGCAGGTCTGGGGACAATGCTGAAGGCCCAAATGATGCTCTGCAGACGTCCGAGATGCGCAAGAGCAAGCGGGTGATGCTAACGTCAAGCGGCGGGTGGCGCTGGTGATCCCGACAACTTTTTTCCTTTTCCAGCACGATCCAGCGCCGCGGCAACTCAAACAAAGACTTCCTTGCGACAGTGGGTTCTTCGCTGTGCATGGGGCTTCAATGATCAAGCGGGCAATGGGACACGAGCGTTCGGGAGTGTTGCCGTGCTGAACGTACTGAGTGCATCCTCCGGGGTCTGCAGGCAAAGTGGCGGCGTCAGGTGGCGGAGGGGTACCTGCGGAATACGCCGAGGATGCTGGCAACTCCGGAACCGGTGGGCGATGCTGATGAAGACGCGTCATCCGACGGGGCGCACGTGGAAGTCTCTTGTGTGTTTTCCCAAGCTGTGGTGGGAGCTGGGGTTAATCCTGACCCTCTGAACAAACTCTAGCCACCATCCACAATGATGGAAGGCCGAACACGGGGCTGGGACCTGTCCTAAAGTACTGGGCGTGGTGGGCGACTTGGAGGTGCTCCCGGGTGGGGCAGTGTGAGGCAAAGCGTTAGAACCCAACTCCAGCCCATGGGATGGCTGTCCGGGGCAGACACGAATCCACAGCAGGAGCAGAAGCGCCTTTGAGTGTCAAACTCTGTATCTCCTGCGGCACTGGGAGACACTCGACTTTTGCGACGACGGGCTGGGGCTTCGAGACAAGTGATATCGTGGCACTAGGCTGCAGTAGCTGGTGGAGCTGTGGAGGTCGCAGATGGGGCGAGTGGTGGCGGCAGCGGTGCCGCTACTGTGAGCAACGGTGTATATAATCCTGGCGGCTGTAAGACTTCCGATGCATCTTCCGAACCTCAAATAAGTTCAAGCACGACTCGGGCGAACGAGCGACGAGGCTGACGACTAGCAACTGACCGCGAGCGGGAAATCGGCCGGAAGCGCGGGATCTAATGTCCACGGCGCGGCGGCGCCAGCAAGATCACCAACACTATGCAAGGGTCTTCTGAGGGGATAGAGCTGGCGAGGGCTGATTGGTGGGCGGCGCATAAGCGCTGAGCATGCGTATGCGGGCAAGGGCAAATGCGGGGGCGATGCTGATTTGTCATTCATTCACATGCAGTTGGCAATTCACCATTGTTTTTGGTTTGTCCATCGTGGCCCGTCCGCAATCTGGGCTGTCTTTCGTGTGTTGATACAAAACAAGAGGCGAAGTTGCGGGTGCTGGAGTGGGCGAGGGTGTGGGCAGGTAGTTGCGATTTGGGTGCCATTGTTCACAGTCCGAGCGTCGTTTTCAGCCTGTTTGCAATCCAGGCATCGCTTATAGTGTAGGTGTGCATTCGTTGGGATAATAAACAAGGACAGTGGATTGTCGTGGGTGAAAATGAAAATATGTAGAAGAGAAAATGGACCTACTTGATGAAAGCTCTCAATTGCGCTCAAAACCACAAGAGTCTTGCACCGTTTCCAGGTACATCTCTGTCGCTGTAGATAGCGGAAGGTTGCAAGAGAGTTGCTGGCAACGGTGGCGGTGTTAAGGACCCGGAGCGGGCAGGGTGACGTATCAAATGAGTGAGCAGGGTGGTTGGAGTGTCGACGAGTAAAATAGCGCAGGGTGACGATTGCGGTTGATGTTTACGAGATGGGAGTGGCGGTTGTATTCCAGCACCCGAGAAGGTCAAAAATTTGAAACATAACGTCAGTGGGGGACGCAGTCGTGTACTTACAAGCCGGCGAATGTGAATCCGTTGTGGTGGCGGCGTGTTCCCTAAATTTCGAGGGAGGGGGGTCCGGGGATGGTGGAGCGTTGGCAGGCTTCGTTGTGGTAGTGGTGGCGTTAAGGACATTGAAAAAGGAGAGTCGAGGGTGTAGTGTGCCCATGAGACTTTCTCACTGTAGTGTCTAAGGTATGGCGTGCGACATTTTTGTCGCTGGGTCCGATGCGAGCGGTCCGCTGTCATTTGTTGATCAATTGCAATGCGTGAGGGGGATGGGGATATAATGATGTTCGACCAGCGCAGTTGGTGATCCTGATGGAATGATGGCAGGGCTGGGGATGTCTGCCCCTGGGTAGGCAGATTTTTGGGCGACCGCGAGTGGGAGTAGGCTGGGCTTGGGCTCAACAGTCGACTTTCAAAAGGTCTGATCACACCTGCCGCATATGGTAGATTGTGATGCATCATTGTGGGGAAAAGCGCTTACCAGCTAGGCACCCACTGCTTGTGGGAGGAGTTGTGCGCGCCCTCATCACCCCCATCATCCTCATCATTTGGAATGCTTGATTTCGACAAGTTCTGCACCATAGGTTGTGGCGTTTGAGGTGGTGTGGATGATTTGGGCGCGTTTTCCGGACAACATAGGGAAGTTGGCGCACTCAGGAACGGATCTGAACGTGTTTGTGGCCCGGGTGTGGGACGACGACGACTTGGGCGCATTGGACGTATTTTCATCCCTTTTATTGCTATGAGCTTCGTTCTTCATGGGGGGTCGTAGTTTACTTGACAGGGAGTCACTCAGTCATTAAAGAGGAGGGTCAAGGGCGGGGTTTTTCGGACCTTGAGTGTCGGGGACTCGGGGTGCTGACCTGTGTGGGTCGTCTGAGTTGACGGAGTGGTTCGCGGGCTCTCGCCGAATCGCTGCCTGTAAGTCATGGTGCGAGCGCACACGAGTATGCAAATCGACAATATTAATAGACTTACACGGGTTTATCGAAGCGTCGCCGTCTGTCGTAATTGAAAAGGACAGAACTGTCCTTAAATCCTGCCTCATCTTGGCCCGCGGAGAAGTAGCCCCGGTCCCGCGAACGTGTAGAGTAAATTGAGGATCGTGTTGAGATGCGGGCCATGGGGGACGGGCTCCACTTGATTCTGATGATCCGGACCGCTTGTGGTGGTTTTTGCCTGCCGCTAATATCCACGTGCAGCGTCAGCACGCATACCCTCGTAACATTGCTTACACACAGTCATTGTCAAGCCGAGCAAGCTGATGTCGACGCCGATGTGACGACGATGGTGGATGTCGAGTGAGCCACAAGGGAGCGGATTCATGAGTGGGTATGCTGAAGCCGCTGGTTGTGTTGTTATGTAAGAACGAGTGCAAGGGCTAGTGAGAGGTCAGCAACCCAGAGGATCTGCAGAAGTAGTCTTGTACGCAGGGGAGCGAGCGAGTGCCAGTGCATCAGAACAGCCTGGGTGCACAAGTAGGATGAGAGGAGCTACTCAGATGGAAAATAGTACTCACAATCGGACAGAGAGGAGGCACGACGATGGTGCTGATGGTGGACAATGATAGCCGGTGCATCAGGAAAAACCACATCCCATAACCAGTCAAATTTTCCAATAATTTTCGAAAATTATGCATATTTTTCAGTTTTCGTTTTTATAGTTTAATTTCTATGTCCCTGGTGCTATTTATCACTAATTATCACTAATTATATGTAGCAACCACTGTAGCCCTGAAAGCCTCCCTTGATCAAAGATCACTGTCCAGATCATCTTGTCCAATTTGAAGCTGTCACAAGTGATGGCTCTACTGATGTACTTGAGTATGGTGTCCAATTATCAAAAGATTTTGAAATTTATGGAAATTTTTCAAAATTATCAAAAGATTTTGAAATTTATGGAAATTTTTCAAAATTATCAAAAGATTTCGAAATTTATTGAAATTTTTCGAAAAATTTCCATAATTAGACAACATTTTCAAACCATTTCAGTCATTAGATGAAATTAGTGATTTTCAATGATTAGACCTCCTAGCTCAATAAGCTTACTTCTAAAGTAGGTTTTAAAAGAGTTCATTATTGGGTATGTATTACTGTGCTAATATCAAGAGATCATGGCCACTAGGGATGGAGGGGTCACCATGGGGGTAAAGGGGCAATGAGAGCACCCCAGTGGTGGAGAGAGGCATTGGAGAGGGTGGTTGTGCGAGGGCAGGCATCAGAAGCATTGGAGAGGGCGGCTGCGGGGGGGCAGGCGTTGGAAGCGTCAAAGAGGGGGTTGTGCAAGGGCAGGCGTTGGAGAGGGCGACTGTGGGGGGGCAGGTGCTGGAAGCATCGAAGAGGGCAGCTGTGGGGGGGGGCAGGCGTTGGAAGTGTCAAAGAGGGGGGTTGTTGTTACAATCACTATTTAATATTCCATCATCTGATCTGCCATGACACCAACACTGATGTCATCCTCCATTCATAGACACTTCCTTGATGTTCCATCATGTTCCACTTCCCTTCCATTGCACCGCGTGGTCACCTTCTATACTTACCACATTCTCCCGCGCACTCAGTCATCCTCCTTCTTTGTTTGTATATCATCCTCTCGCGTTACTCAGCTGCTCAGTCAGCAACTCCCCATATGTCATACTATACTCACGGACATAGTCATTACTGCGTAGTCATTGAACTACCTCACATCTATATAAACATAGCTACATACACTTGTATTCGCTACGTTTAATCGTTTTTGTCATTCCCCTCTACTGCCTCTTGACCCAGAGGATCTAAGACCTTGCTAAGTGACAATTAGACTTATCACTTGTCTGATCATCTATCTTTAGCAGGACGTAACATTTGATTAAACATTGCAGGGTCACCAGTGTTGAACAAAGGAAGCTATATACATATATGTAATGAGTAAAAGTGTCTGTGTGAATGATATAATGAGTACTAACCTCAGACGCCGTCACACGAGTGAGAGCGAACTGAGGTGCGAGAACGGTAATATGAAGTATATAAGAAAAGAAAAATGATAGGAGGCGCGGCGTGTTGAACCCGCGCCATTGATGTGAGTGAAACGATAGTAACATATGAAATAAGTAAGTGAAATGGTATTGGCGCACCGAGGCACGTGTGCGCGAGGCGGAATACCAAATATGGTATTCGGCGTGTCACGGGCATTATTTTCAACAACCAGGCTACCCTGAAGAAGGCATGAATGATCCCTAGGAAGGGATAAGTGACCACGGAATCTACACCACCCAGTTGGGATTACATCATCCCATACAGGGGTGAGAAACCCGACACAGCATGGGAACTACAGTTGCAACAGATAGGTGACGAAGGTACAGTCACCAGGAACAGATACCACAGCACATCCAGGTCATTGGCAAAGAAGGATTGGGTTCAGCTTGACAAGCAGAACAAGGAGTTTGATCAATGACAACAGCAACTATATCAAGAAGAACAGGATCGTCTTTGGCGGGAGAGACTGCACGAGGAGTTCAAACGGAAACTAAAGGAAAGACAAGGGACTCAGAGAGGCATCCTCAGGAATCCAGCAGCAGAAACAGCGGCTCTTCTAGCCCAAGATCGCCGCCCCAGTCTACGAAGAGTGTCGAGTCGTCTCAGCAGCAGAAGCAGACACCGCATACTATGCCACACACTCCCCGCCACCAGTCACCCCCTCCTACACACCAACCTACGTCCCAGAACAGTGGCAGCCAGACCAGTCGTTTCAGTCGACGTCGGACACCATCAATCCGGAGCAAACCTACACACCACAGCAGATCCAACGCAGAGATTCCTTTAAGGAATACAGAGACCTGACACCACCAATCAGATCAGACAACGACGAGCCAGAACACCCAGAGAACCCCAAGCATCCTGAGCACCCAGACGACTCAGACCCAGAGGAGCCATTTCCCAATAATAGCATGGCAAACAATGATTCCTCCCCCAAGTCCCACGGACTTGCAGACCCCAGGATGTACAATGGGGATAGAACTCAATTCAGCGAGTGGTGGAGGTGGATGCAGCTCTACCTTGACGACAATGCTAAGCTGGAGACCGACAAAAAGAAAATCAAGGTGACACTCTCTTGACTCGAGAAGGATGCCGCAACATGGGCAGCACCAAAGATAGACGCAGGATTGACACACGGTTTTGGAACCTGGGAAGATTTCTCCCAACAGATCAAGAAGCACTTCAATTATGCAGGAGAAGCGGTCCAAGCAACCGCCAACATATGGGAATTACAACAGGGGTCCAAACTGATTGAGGAATGGATCGCCCAATTCAATGCACTAAAAATACTCGGAAAAGTCTCGGACAATTACACCATCGACCTTCTCATTCATCACACCAAGAAGTCAATCGTGATGGACGCAATGAAGCAAAACCATGGAGGAGCTCCAACCAGTTATTGTGATTGGAAGGAAACACTCCTAGCCTTTGGACAGGCTGAGGAAAACCTGAATGCTATTCTTTCAGGGCCTCATCAATCGAGTTCAGGGTCCTATGACAAACGCGATGGTACAGGCACCACTTTTGGTGGTCAGGGACGTCCCAATGCCCATGGAGATCAGAGCAGTAGACTCCACCAACATTGATGTGATGCAGTGCACCCCACGATGGTCAAGCAATGGGAAACCCAAGTGTTTCAACTGCAACAAATACGGACACTTCGCCAAGGAATGCCACAGAAAGAAGAATACCTCCACATCCACATCACAGGGTTCATCATCCAGCGGTTTGACTAGCCAATTAGGGTATAGCACGGGTGACACCACGGGTGAAAATTTTCATACCGAGGCCCGTACCCGCAAGCCCGCACCCATACAAGATCCGCACCCCCGGGTGCGGTCTTAGCCGCGGTATTGGCCACAACCCCGCGGCCGCGATGGTACCGCGAGTGCCATCACAGCAGATGGCCACAGCGCAACGAGCACTGCAGCCTCGCTGCGACCATCCCTCCCACAATGCCCTCGCACGATATCGCGCGCATCAAATGATGCGGCTGATGTCATACGAGGGGTGCGCGTGGAGGGGGGTCAGCAGGCATCGGCTCGCGAGGGAGGGACAGAGATGGGGAGCAGGACCCACCGTTTGAACCCCCAGCTCTCACAAGTCCTTGCTCGTGAATGAGCGAGACAAGCAGCGGCAGAACCTACCATTTAAAACCCCAGCTCGTGTCTGCGCGAGTGGGGGCCCAGGCACAAGCCCTGCTCCTCGTAAACGAGCAAGACAGAGTAGCGAGGGTGCAAGTGGGCTCTTGTGGCCAAGAACGAGCCTGGGCTCGTTTGCAAGCGAGGCAGGAAGGGCAGGGCGCAAGCGTCGACTCTTGTTTGCAAGAGTGAGCCCGGGTTCATTCGCGAGCAAGGGGGGTAAATGTGGGGCGCAAACGTCAGCGCTTGTTTACGAGGGTGAGCCTAGGCTCATGGGGGGGCAGGATGCGTGTGTGTGAGGCGGGGGCGGTCTATTCGAACAACGGACAAAGTGAGAAAAAAGATAGCGAACTTTTGAGCCCCCACCCACTATCTAGCTCACTCGTTTGCAAGTGTTCGAGTTGCTCATTGTCTGAGTACCGTCGGTACGCATTCCAGCTCAAGCGAGGGGGCGGTGATGGGTTTTTTTGTTCGAACATGAGCCATCCCCGATTCACTCGCAAAGAGTGAGAGGGCGGTGACGATCCCTGGGGTGGTGGGGAGCTGAGAGGGGGGCCAACGAGAGCTGTGAGGGGATCAAAGGGAGTTGTGAGGCAGAAACAAGATTTAACTCACCTTTTTGGATCCCGGCTCTTGTTTGCGAGAGCTGGAGACTGCGAACGAGGCAGCGGCAGCGGCACCAGACGCCATACAAGTGAGGCGTTTGCGAGCATTGTTGTCGATTACATAAACTGGACAAACCCGCGAAGCCGCATCGGTTGTTGCGGTTATGGCCCGGTGTGCCAAATCGGGACACCGGACCCGCAACCGTGGGAAACTGAGCACGAAAACCTCGGTTTTCACCGCACCCGTGCTATTCCCTAATGATGTTCAAAGGAAAATTCAGGGCTGTCAAAGAAGATAGCGATGACAGAGATGACGAAAAGATGGTGAAGGATGAGGACAGCAAGAGTCAGGGTTTTCAAGAAGGGTCAGATTAAGCACGCAATCTCGACCCAAGGGTTCGTCCAACAGTTGTAACACCACCCATGCTAAATATATTGTTCCACAACGACAAACCAGTGCACCTAAGGAAGCCACCCTACATCTAGGGGTACTCAGAGCGCGGAAAGATAAAACAATGACAACGGTCAAAGCAGTCACCACGGATAAACGAAAAGCCAAACTAGAAGCCCTCCTGGATAGTGGATGCACGGATCTAGCAATTAATCGCAAGCTGGTCAAAGAAGAGAAACTACCCATGGTCAAACTGGACAAACCAATCCAAGCCACCAATGCAGATGGGACGCTAAACACAAACCACCTTATTACAGAAAAGGTCGAACTACAATTGGTGTTACGATCGCTTCCCCTTATGATATCATCCGCTTCACATTCATCACTGATGATATCTGTATCTCTAGACATCTGTTACATCCCCATCATTTAGGATGTATCATCCCTTCCTGTTCATCATGCGTCGTCTTTCATCTTCCATCACACATGATCATCTCTCCCTTCTGATACTGTCTCTGTTGGAAGTACAAGCTCCACTAATGGACTTGGTATAATTTCGCATATTATTACATAAGCATATCTAGAATTATCTTCGACAACTCTCTCTAATGTCAACTACACATTAATACTATACCAATAATACACACACCATTCCCTCTGTTTCATCCACTGTCAACTCCACATATGTTATATCTTACACACGGACTCCATCAGTAGTGCGCAGCCACAGTGCTGCATCTATCTATATAAACGTAGCTACATATGCATGTATTCGCTACATTTGATATCTTGTCTTATCCGCCTCTACAAGCCTCCTGACCCTGGAGCACTCAGACCTTGCTAAGTGACCTCAGAGCTCAGTGTTTGCTTTGACATCTCTTGTTAGCAGGACGTAACATTATATTAAATGTCGTAGGGTCACCAGGCAACCCTGACAGATAACCGCAGACCGATCCCTAGGGACAGGGACAGTAATTAAACCGACACCACGCCAGACAATTGGGAATACGTCATTCCATACAGGGGCGCACAGCCAGACACAGTATCAGAACAACTACTACAGGACATTGGTGACGAAGGAACAGTTGCCAGGAACAAATATCACAGAACATCGAAGTCATCGGCAAAACAAGATTGGATTCAGTTGAATTGCCAACACCGGACCCTTGCACGGGTACAACAGGACAGAGAACAAGATCGACTTCTACAAGAAGAACTTGAAAGACAGCACAACACACGTGCTAGATATCAGGAACAATATCAGACCGAACCAGATCACATCCATCGAGAGAGGCTTCGCATAAGCTTCGAGAAGAATCTACAGGAAAGATGTTGCATTCACAAGGGCGATCTCATAAATCCAGCAGCAGTAGCAGCAGCAAGTCCACCAGCCATCACAGTCACCAGCCCACAAAGCAACCCAAGGTTGCCACCATCACGGAAGAGCAAAAAGTCGTCTCAGCACAGGACGCGGACACCGCATACTGGTCCACACAAACCCCATGCACAGTCGTCTCAGACTTCCCATCGTTCGACAAACCACCTACAGACAGCTTCGATTCGCAGCGAACCAACCCACCAGAGCAGGTCCAGCGCTCAAGCTCATTCCAGGAGCATAGAAACCTGACACCACCAGTCCAGTTCGACGACGAGGAGCCAGAACACCCACAGCAGCCAGACCCCGAAGACAATCTAGATCTCAGCATGGCAGACACAGGTGCAGCATCCATCCCCAAGTCCTCCGGAGTCGCCGACCCGGGAATGTATAACGGAGATCGCCGCGAGTTTCGCAAATGGTGGAACAAGGTACTTCTCTTCGCTAGGAATAGTCGGAAGGTCCAGACGGACGAGGACAAGATCATTGCCGTCCTCTCGCGCCTAACAGGGAAAGCTTACCCGTGGGGAGAAGTAAAGATCACACTAGCTGAAGAAGAAAACAATAACGGAACCACCAGAGGATTTGGAACTTGGGCGAACTTCAAAATGGAGATCACCACACAATTCAATTATGCAGGTGCGGTAGTGGACGCCACCAGAGAATTAGAGCTCATGGAGCAACGAAACATGCCAGTCCAGGAATGGATCGCTGAATTCGACATGCACAAGGTCCAGGGATATGTCTCCAACAATCATGCTATCCACCTCCTGAAGAAGAACACCAAGGAGAAACTCATCAGATACATCGCATTACAGAACTTTGGTAGCGGCCCAACCACATATCAAGGTTGGAAGGAAGCTATTTTAGGAATTAGCCAAGCCGAAGAAGATCTACAGATTGCCAGGCACGGCAAGTACTCACCCAAAGCGTCACGCAATCATCGCGATGGGACAGGAACCACATTCGGTGGACAGGGACAAGCCATGGACATTGGAGAACTAAGGACAACGGAAATTGATGCGTTCAACACGCCCCGATGGAACTCAGAAGGGAAACCCCGATGCTTCAACTGCAACAAGTACGGTCACATGGCCAAAGAATGTCAAGGCCCAAAACAGACACGATCAGGATCAGGGTCCAAGAAACGGAGCATGACATGCTATAAATGTCAGAAGGCCGGACATATGGCAAAGGATTGCCGAAGTTTGGGAATGGTCCTGAAAGGGAAATTCAGGGCCATTGATGAAGACAGGGATGACGAGGGAAAAACAGTACAGGGAGAAGCAGAGAAGGATTTTCCAGAAGGGTCAGATTAGGCACGAAATCTCGACCCAACCGTTCATCTAAATTATTGGAATCTGTATCAACACCAACAAAATCTAAATACACTATTCCCCAAAGACGAACCAGTGCACAGAACTGAACCCTACATTTAGGGGTTTTAAACACACGGAAGGCGCAAACCACAGTCATGGTCAAGGCAAAAACATTGGATAAACGGCAGTTAGAACTGAAAGCACTACTGGACAGTGGATGCACACAACTAGCAATCAACCGGAAACTAGTCGAGAAACAGAAACTACCAATGGTCACATTGGATATAACGCAGATGGAACCCTCAACGCTAATCGAATAATCACAAAGAAAGTCAACATTGAACTTCAGATTGGCAATCACAAGGAACAGACATCAGCCATTGTAGTGGACCTAGGAAGCAAAGACTTATTCATTGGACATGAATGGCTAAACAAACATAATCCATTCATCAACTGGAGAAACGGAACCATTATTGCTGTTTGCAAAACAGTTGGCCACACTGCCTTTTTCGGTCGCACACATCAAAATGAGAATTCCGACGCTCCCCGACGTTTTCACTCGTAGCTCACTCAATTTTGTACCTACATACATAATTCAAGCATATTCTTCATCACCGAATCATTCTGCAGGTGCCCAGCCCAACAATATCTGAATTTGACCGCTGGGGAAAAATGTCGAAATTCAGTGCCCCAGAAGTGAGTTTTTGGGCACAGCACACGAACCAACGCACCTGGAGGCGATCGGAGGTCATCAGTGGGAATGCGAGGTGTATTTGGAGGTGCATGGAGTATTTTGAAGTTGTGGGGGACGGCGGATGATGCACGCGAGACACCTGGCCAATTTGAAATTTGGTCACCTTGAACCGTCACATTTACTTCCCTCCAACCATGGCTAACAAACGTGAAAAGGAACGGAGGTGTTACATCCTGCTAACGATAGACGATCAGACAAGTGATAAGTCCAATGGTCACTTAGCAAGGTCTTAGATCCTCTGGGTCAAGAGGCAGTAGAGGGTGGTTGACAAGAACGATTAAACATAGCGAATACAAGTGTATGTAGCTACGTTTATATAGACATGAGGTAGTTCTATGACTACACACTAATGACTGAGTCCGTGAGTATAATATGGCATATAGGACGACGCTGACTGAGCAGCTGAGTAATGCAAGAGGATGGGATACAAATGAGGAAGGAGGATGACTGAGTGCGCGGGAGAATGTGGTAAGCATAGAAGGCGACCGCGCAGTGCAATGGAAGAGAAGTGGAACATGATGGAATATCAAGGAAGTGTCTATGAATAGAAGATGACATCAGTGGTGATGTCATGAAGGTTCAGATGATGATGGCATATTAAATGATGATCGTAACATAACCTTCCCCTGAGGGTTTCGTCCCGAAACCTTATTCCAGCTGTGTCGTGTGGGATAAATAACCTGCTCGCGCTAGGAGTCTTCCCAGTTCTTTCTTTGAGGTGGCGGTGAAGAACTGTCCATGTTGTCTTGTGATGAATACAGGTTGGTGATCAAGTCTGCGCACCCAGTAGTGAAAGGTGTAACCCTGGTGCTTGTATTCATTTGTGTAGTTGTCAGTTTGCACGAAGACGGCAGGGATTGCAATGTTGCATAGGTGGTGGAGGACCATGGCTTCTGGAGGGTTGGATAGACCTGATGTGGTGACGACAAGCGAGGTAGAAGCTGTGGGAGAGATAGGCGATGGGGAGGGGGTGTGAAAGGTGGTGGTGCTAACAGGAGATGGCATGTCCGTTGTCTCGGTTTCCGCACGATAGATGGGATGAGTATCTGTGGGATTGATTGGAACACCCCATTCATTGATGTTGAGAAGGCGTGTCAATTCTTCAGCATCTTCTTTATCGAGGAGGGGAATATCGGTCCGGAGGTCGGTGAGGTGGTTATGAATGACTGTTTCTAATTCCAGGAATGCGAGTTGTAATTGGCGTAGTTGTTGACAGGTATGGTTGAGAGCGCGTGTGAGTTCAGCATTGGTTTCCGGAACAGAGTTGAGGGCCAGGGTGAACAGTCGTTGCCATCTGGTGATAGTGTGGAGAAAGGTGGGAATGGAATATAATATGTGCAGGAGGGGAAAGGTGGCGAAGAGGGCAAGGATATATTGAATTGAGTTCATGGTGAAGAGTATGGTTGTTGAAGGAATGCGATGGAGTTGGTCAAATTAGAGGGGTATTTATCTGGCAGCTGTGGGATGTCTTCGATAGAAATCTTTCACGAGGTCCGCGGCTTTCTTGAGATTTGTGTGGGGTTCCCATGTGTCTCCTTCTGATGGGTATCCTTTCCAATGGACAAGGAATTGGAGTTGACGCCTGAAGCGTCGACTGGCTCGGATGCTTTCGACTTCGAATTCTTCTGATCCTTCCACGATGTCTGGTGGAGGTGGGGCGGGTTTCTGTTGTGATGCGAAGCGCGCTGTCTTGACAGGAGTGAGAAGGTTCTCATTGAAAACCGGATGGATGAGTGTCCAATTGGGTGGTAATTTTAGTTTGTAGGCGCTAGCGCCTATCCGTTCTATGACCTCAAAGGGTCCGAGTCTTCTTTCTGATAGTTTCTTTGACGGGCGTGTGGTTGTGATGTTTTTGGATTCCAAGAATACCTTGTCGCCTGGATTTAGGTTTAATGAATCCTTTTTGTGTCGGTCGTATTGTTTCTTCATTCGTTCTGCTGTGGCTTCTAGTGCTGCCGTGGCTTTCTTTCGTGCTTTTTCCAATCGTGATGCGAACTCGTGTGCGGCCTCATTCTTACCCGGTCCTATAGATAGATTTCCTCTCCATGGATGTTGTTACGTCCTGCTAACGAGAGACGTCAAAGCTAATGCTAAGCTATGAGGTCACTTAGCAAGGTCTGGTGCTCCAGGGTCAGGAGGCTTGGTAGAGGCGGTGAAGACAAGATATTAAACGTAGCGAATACATGCGTATGTAGCTACGTTTATATAGGGGAATGCAGCTCTGAGGCTGCGCACTACTGATATAGTTCGTGTGTAAGATATACCATATGTGAGGAGTTGAGACTGTATCAAATGAGGAGAGATGATCATGCGCGATGGAAGATGGAGGCAGCGCATGATGAACAGGAAGGGGAGATA
>QGOG01000371.1:0-47931 GCA_003313185.1 Collybia sp. MG36
TTTACTCCACTATCGTCGATATTCTGATTTCGCTCTTCGGCAATATGGGGATTCGTAGTCCCAGTCTAAAATACCATAAGTGGAACCAAAAAGACCATCCAACGAGCGCTTACACCCGTGATTTCGTTTGCAATTCGCTGCGCCTTGCGTTCACGCTCCTTGAAGTCCGGTGCGCTCCGGTCCAGCTTTGTCGTGTACAGATTCTCGTCAAAGTTCGTCTTTACTCCAAACAACTTTTCGTTGGTAGAAAATTGGTCCCATGATGTGTTATTGGACCCTGGCCCGAATGTGAGGTCGTCGCCCTGGCCGGTTGGGGCCACGGCTGCTGTTGCTGCTGCGACCGTGGCGTCTAGTGTGGGTTGCCACGCCTGCAGCTCGCGTTCTCGCCCCGCGCCCTTCTTCTGGCTGATATCCGCGTCTGTTCTGAACGCTGTAGGAGGGTCAGAAAGTGCATCTCACGCAAGGGTCGATGGCGAGTAGGTGGGCTTACAATCGCCATTGGGGGGCTTCGCATCTGCGGGGCCGGATGCCCACTTGTCGATGTCAGTCACTGCGATGAACAGCTGGTCTCGGAGAGGTGCGCCTGGGGTGGTCAGGTCCTTTGCGTCTTTGAGGGTTACCCCTGTGGTGTCGCCCTCGTTGTTGGTCGAGCCGACGACACCTTCATATCGTTGTGCGGTCTTTGTCGTGAGTGTCACTGTAGTGCCCTAGTTGAAGAATGTGAGAGAGAGACTCTGGAACGAGAGACGAAACATGCCGTAAGGCCAGAGAGTGACTGCATGATTCGGTCATGAGCAGGATCCGGACGGGTCCCGTTTGACTGAGCGAGAGGTGGAAATGGAATCTGAGACGGCTGGGGTGGTGGGTTCGCCATACGAGGGGGGTTGTTAGCGGGGGAAAAGGTGGGAGAGGCGCGGGCCCCAGTCGACCACGCCTGTGTTCGACTACAACGCGATGAGCCACTAGAAGAAAAGAAAAGCGAGAGACGATACCGAGCGGGCTCTGGGGCACCTTTCCGAGCAGGTTTTGATTGTCTTGCTGTGGTTGCCATTGAGAAGTAGTGGAGAAGAAAATGAAAGACTTGGAAGAATAGTAGCAGGTAGTCCAGACACCGAGAGGAATGATAGACTACTTTAAAGGATTATATTCAGACCAGGGCAAGAAAAGCCTCGCTGGGTGAGATTGGGAAAGAACTGAAGCAATCACAGGATTTGTGCGCTCGCGGTGGACGGGGAAGACTCGAAATTTTGACCAACACTACAACTCACACAACACTACAGAGACCCCAGTCACCAGTGTAGTCTCAACCAAGTGATATTACACCAAGGAGGGAACGTTTCCCTCATCTGGGCGCGATTGTCTGTAGGCTGGCTACAAATTTACCACCCCGCTATTTCCAGCATCGGTAGCCTGTCCCTCGCACCTCAGAGACAACCTTCAAATGATACCTCGTGTGGTCGTCTCTCTCGGTACAATCACACCTCGTTTGACTGACACAACTTGAAGTTTCGGCGTGTCATTTTTGCTTCCGCCGGAGTTTGAATAGGTTTCCTGTGGCCTGGGGTCCTACTGCATGCTATGTATCATCGCCACAATTGTTTGCAATCGTTCCCAACAATCATCAATGCTCCTGATCATCATAGCTACTAGCCTTTCACCACAAACGACGACTCGTACCAAAGCAATAATAATGGCCAGCGTCTAATATTATGTTTTACATCCAGGGATGATTGCCAGTGGTAGCGTTTGCCCAACCCTGCCATGGTAGACTCGCGTTCAACAGCACATCGGTGGCGCTCTGGCTGTCTTGAATGGTCCATGAATATCGCCCAGCTAGAATCTGCTGGGGAATACTTAGCAGGTCTCCACAACCTCGGGTGTGTCTGACATGCAGGGACCAGGGTCGCTTTCTCTATTCAGCTAGTTTTGGAACTACCAAAGTTCAATTTACGGCATTTGCTTCTTTGCATTTGCGACCACCATGAGCAGATCCTCGTCCTTGGCTCCTCCAGACTACGAGTCTCGTTTCGATGCCAGCTCGGAGGGCCATGCATCCTACCGCCCCCCCCTGCCAAACTATATTCCCAGCAGCCCTGGCCGTGGCTATGGTATCCCCTCCTCACCCTCCTACCGCAGCCTTAGGGCTGCCATAAGCCGCCGGAGCATCTCCGCCCCATCGATGTCATTTGCCCACAGTTCGCAGATCACAATAGCGAAACCCATCAGCGAGGTCAACTATGTCGCCGTCTCCCGAACCCTTCGCCCACGGCTCTTCGGCGCAGGTTTCTTCAAGGGTGCTTTTGCCCTCAATCCGTACCTTCACATCCCCACGACTCTCCTCGCTCCGCTGCCCCTGGGCGAGACAGAGGCCGACCGCAAGAACCTCAAAATCGAGGTCGACGGCGGCGGCATCAACGTCGACATCACGCTCCTGGGTGACCCTGCTGAAGAAGAGGAAGCCCTCAAGCCCACCCGCGTCCTCCTCAAACTCATTCGCCAAAAAGACATCAAAAACACTCACCCACTTATCGCCCGTTTGGTGAGTCACATGTCGTGCTCCTAATTTGATCTGAACCCGCCACAGGACTCGCCATCCCCCCATAGACCTCCGTTGCGGCTCTCAGCCCGTGCGGTTGACGGGTACCTCTCCGTGCACCTCCCGGGAGACTACCGTGGACCCCTCACTATTCACGTTGCCGCCGGCGACCTCGACAACCACGTCTCCTTTTCACGCGGCATCGACGACAATACCCGCATACTCAGTGAAACACCCACCTCACGGTCCTACTTCGTTGGTGAGCTTGGTGGGTGGGCGAAGACAGATCACAGCTGGGCGGGCGATAGGGCAATTTTGGTTGTGGACAGCGGTATGGTGCGCGTGCAGGTCGCAGGCGAAGCCGGTGGCGACGGGTTCAAACGCTTTATGTGGGGCGTGGGGGTGTTGGTGCAGCCGCCCGTGCCGCGCGCGGGAGGTGAGCTACAGGTGGCCGATACGGCCGTGATGGCAGAGACACAGCCTGCACGGAGGGGTGGGCGGACAACGACGACGCGCCACGCCAGGGCCATGTGGGGCTAAGCCATTGCGTTGTGGATGGTGTGGAGTAGGTTGTAAGCGCTTCAATACTACCTGATTCCATGCCGCGCGTAGAAACCCTGTTTCCCTCATAGCATTCAATTTCAACTTATACCCCAACATCATTGTAGACTCTCAAATCCAATACATGCTCAGCACCGTTTTTTTATAACCGTCACATCTCTCAAACAGGATGCTGTCCGCTCCGAACGTTCCCCATAACAGAAGCCAGATGGACCAGAGCCGCTAGGAAAATCGGCGCTCTCACGCATTGCATCGAGGCTGGTACCCTCACCCATTCCCAACATTGGCCTTGTAAATCAAACGACCCCTCATCATACAACCTTTGTGGATACCTCTGTGCTCTGCAATTGACAATTCTGCTGAAGACAATAATTGGGAATGCAATCCTCCATGCTGTGTCGCGCTGGATACTTAGATGCGAGGAACGTAGTCGCATATTAGTCTGACCTCGAAGTACTGATAGGTGGGGTTCGGCGAGTATCTCTCCTTAACTATCCTTACGGCTGGTGAGCGACCTCACCGCCACAATCGCACTGGGCTTTTTTTTGGATCCTCTGCTCAAATCGTTCTGCTCGGCCTAGGCGCAGGGAGGGTTCAGGAGGCTCGGAGCTTTGGCTTCTAAATATTGGCCCTGTCCGCATGGTCTGCGGACGCTTTCCTTTAGGAGGCGCTCTGTGGCTTCGGCAGACTCGCTCGCTCGACGCCTCCTTGGCGGGTTGCTATTGAAAATATTTCAAGAGGGTTCTCAAAGCACCCCAATGATCACTTACATACTTCCTCACTTCAAAGCGCTCCAAAGGCCTCCCAAGAGGTCTGTCACGTATGTAACCCAGTCTCTCGCCTTACTTGGACATTCCCTGCAGCTACATAACAGCTTTCCAGGGAGAATATCTAGGGTGTCACCTGGCGCGAGCGGTCCCCCTCATGGCAGATTTAATAGACAGTAGCTGATCTTTTGAAGCAGGTGGACTTGTGAGCGTGATACTGATTTGACGAATGCTACCCGGAGATCCATGGCCAGTCGCAGTTTGCCATTGCGTCTTCCCACAACATCGTATCGTATGACAACTATTATGCTGCCAGTGCTTGACATGCAGGGTCGGTTCATCACTCCACACTAGTGGCAGGCGGTGTCCTTGTAATTACGATATTGACATGATCCCGAAGCCTTGAGGCAAGCTCAACAGCTCATAAACTTCAGGAGACCGGATATTGTCTCTTGGCAGACGACCAGCATGAGCACACGGCAGGCCCCTCCCGACTACGAGTCCCGCAATGACGCCGGCTTAGAACCCCAGACCTCACCCGCTGACACTGGTCGTTCGCGAGCACCCAGCCTGGCTCCCGAGCACGAGACGCCACTGCCAGTGATACCTTCACATGCAACGCTTAGAAGCACTCCGGGCCGGCGCTTTACCGCTCCATCAACCCTCTTCTCCGACTTCTTTGCTGTCCCGCGCCCACCGTCCCTCACCATGTCGTCTGGGAGGGAGACCAATTTCGTCGCCCTGTCCCGAACGCTGCGTCCACGACTCCTTAGCACGAGCATGTTCAAGGGCGCGTTCACGGTTAACCCATACCTCCACATCCCCGCTGCCCTGCTTGCGCCATTGGCAAGCGGCGAGTCCGAGACGGACCGCAAAAACCTGAAGATCGAGGTTGATGGTGGTGGGATCGATGTGAGTGTGGCTCTTGTAGGCACGCCAGCACCAGAGTACACTAGTCCAGAACGCGACACGCGAGTGTCGCTTAAGCTTGTGCGGCGCAAAGACACCCACAGCGGCTATCCGCTTATTGCTCGCTTGGTACGCCCCCACATAGCTGTGATAATCCCGGAGTGACCCAACGTGCCGCAGGAGTCGCCTCACGGGGACCGGCCCCCGCTGCGGCTGGCGGCGCGTGGTGTGGATGGATATCTTTCCATACACCTCCCGCACGACTACCGCGGTCTGCTCGCCATCCATGTTGCGGCGGGTGACCTCGATGGCCACACGTCGCTCTCGGTGGAGCTTGCTGCGCGGGCGCACATCCTCAGCGAGACGCAGACGCAGCGCTCTTACTTCGTTGGTGACCTCGGTGGGTGGTCGAAGACGGAGCAGCGCTGGGAGGGCGACCGCGCGACACTGATCACGGATAATGGGTTCGTACGCGTGCAGATGGTGGAGGAGAAGAGCGCGGATGGGTGGAGGAGGTGGAAGTGGGGCGTGGGGATGGCCATGCAGGGTGGAGCAGGAGCATCGCCAGCGATGGCATCGGGTCGCGTGTCGCCTGGGAATGAGCATGCCATGGTGAGACAGGTATCGCAGGCGGGTCGATTAAGGAGAACGCAGGCGAACACCCGAAGACATGGTCCTGGGCTGGAGTCTGGGATACCGGAATGAGTCTGCGCTGGTTTGCGCGCGCTATCAAAATCACTTTTAATTCGTCTGCTGTCCCCAGCGATCTCTCCCCCTTCATCTTCATACCCCACAGCATTTTATGACTCTGCAACTACCTCACATGATGGCCACAAATTGATGACGGCTGTACCATACTATACGGAACCCCCAATGAAACATGTCTCTCAAATGTTAAAACCATCTCGAGTCGCATTCGTTTTCTCAAGGGTTAGCCCATCCGTCGGGCAGCTTACACAGGGCCGCATGACGGAACTTTTTCATCAAGCATTTATGTATATCAGGCTGACCAACTTGATACGGATCGACTACGTCACCTCGTGCCTAATTTCCCATGAATTCAGAGATACAGCGAGCAAGGCAACATGCCAGGAATACAATTACAACGAATGGGGAGACGAAGTTACGAGTGAGAAGCGGGAGTGAGTTGGGATCAAGTTACATATGTTGGTATCTTGGTGTGTTATGAGCTAGTTTTCGTGTTTACCAGGGAGCCCATCGTTCATCATGGTTTTTGTTCTGCTCGGGGCTGCCAATAAGCAAAGTGCCATCTCCCAATTCGACTGTGCAGCGTTGAGCACGTAATCGTGCATGAATGGGTTGGAACCGCTCGTCGGAGAGAATATTTGACCATTCACCATACAGCACAATCCGCTCGAGGAAGGGGAACCCTTCTCCCAACAGGGCCCCAAAATGCTGCTCCAAGAAATGCCATCCCGAATGCCGTCCCCCATAGGCATAGCCGTCCAACAAGCACCTACGATCAATATTTGCAAACAGGCCGACGGTGTGTACGGGCGATTCTGTGTCGTGAAGCCGGGGATGGTGGATGTGGAACAAGGAGTAATTGATTTCTGTCAGGTTTGGGCAATGCTCAAGGCAGTCACCAAGAACGTCGGACACAAACGGGTTTGGTCCGATCTCAACGGCGTGAAGTTGTGGTCCGAATGTTTGCCAGAATGTAAGCATGCCCGGCCCGCGGACCGGTCTGCAGAAGACAACATTTCTCAGGGCGGGGAACGTCCACCGAGCTGCCATTGCTTCCAAAACTTGCCCGTGGAAGAGGTATAACCGAAGTGTTCTCAACTTTGGGAGGGTTATAGAATCCAATCCAATGGATGTCAAGTGGCCACCGATGAAGAGATGCTGGATGTGTGGTGCATGTCGAAGAATGCTGATTAGACAACTAATGTCTGTGGACTCGCGAGATTTGGCATTGCTCCACCATTCAAGACGCTGAAGCGAATTGAAACTGGGAGCTTTCGAGAAACACTGGGAGAGTGGTGGTGCTTGTTGATATTGCAATTGAACCAAGACGACAAGTCGGGTACAATGCTTGAGAACCTGTGTTTGTATTTCGGATGATGGAGGCTTGCTCTCAGATTTATTGGGATTCAATATAACTGCACGATGAACCTACAGTTAAGGCATTAGATGTGCAACAAATAGTCTGACTTGGACTGACCAAGCGTCCAAGATCTCCTTCGGTTTCGAAAACGTCCCCAAGGGACTGTACTTTGCTTCCGATTTGAATATCGTGATACAAGAATTTGACCGCGAGCTCGCGCCAATAACGACAGACCAAGGCAAGAGTTGTCCTGAGGTTGAGAACGGCTGGGCTGATGGGAGTGTTGAGATTGACGGATTGAAATGGGATGTACTTGTGATCATGGTGGTTCGTATACAAGTCTGTTGCGAATTTGAATATATTGAGCCATATTTCGGTTGGCAAAACGGGAAGTTGGTTGATGTCGATCATATGTTATGTTTGTGATACTTGGCGCTTTGGCTCTGGCGACTGCTTTTGTTCGCTGGCAACCATTTGTTTGGTATGTCAACAACGCATCCCCAACGTTAGACCACAATGTCCACCGAAATTCCATCCACTCCAGGTCCATCAAACCCCCTCACAGAATCTTACACGTACCATTCACCAAAACCTACAGCCCAAGGTCCATATATTCTTGGTGTTGACGAGGCAGGACGCGGTCCTGTCCTAGGTCCTCTCGTTTACGGTATTGCCTATTGTCCAGCCTCATACCAGGCGCAAATGGAAGAGCTGGGCTTTGCAGGTACACACACGCCGCTTAAATCCTGGGTTGAAAATGCACCGACTTTATAGATTCAAAGACTCTCACAGCTGGTACGCGGGGTAGCTTACTTGATATACTCAGCTCCGACCCGGAGAATCTGGCTTGGTCGGTACGGGTAGTAAGGTATGGCTCCTCAGAGCCAGGAATGTATTTCAAATTTGACGTGACAGCCCCCAGGCAATCTCGAATGGAATGCTGCGCCGACCACCCACGAACCTTAATCAGCAATCCCAAGATGCCACAATCCTTCTCATACGCGAGGTCTTAGCCATGGGCATCGTCCTATCTGAGGTACCATCCGTCTTCTGCACGTGGCTTGCCAGCTCACAATCTATCAGGTTTATGTTGATGCTCTGGGCACGACAACCACCTACGAAGCCTTGCTGTCTTCCCACTTTCCTGGAATCAACTTCACGGTAGCGACTAAAGCTGACTCCAAGTATAAAATAGTTGGCGCAGCAAGTGTCGCTGCAAAAGTCACGCGGGATGCCTGCGTAGAAAGTTGGGTCTTTGAGGAGCAGGAGGATAGTTCACCTGAGCTGTGGAATACAGAATTCGGTTGCGGATACCCTTCAGGTACTCATGAATTCAAAGACAGCGCTCCCCTCTTACATGAAACAGATCCAAAAACCCAGGCATGGCTCAAGAACACCTTGGATCCGATATTTGGTTTCCCCAGACTGGTGCGCTTTTCATGGACAACCGTCAAAGTGTTGCTAGAGAAAAATGGACACGCGGTCAAATGGTTGGGGTCTGGAATTTTGTCAACAGGCTGTATTGATATCTTCCCCAGGATTGATGAAGGTCAAGCATCTCTGATCAAGGCATTTGAGACAGGGAAGGGGAAAGATAGAGATCTTAGTCCTGTAGCAAAAGATTTAAAAATTGTAAGTTTAGCGACGTTATAATAGCCATAATAGATTTGCAGTATTACTGAGCTTGGAGATACCTCCGAATCGAAGCTGAAGCCTGAGGCCTGAGCTCTCTGAGCTTTGAAAGCGCAGACTTGATTAGGTGACAGGTGAGGGTAATCTACAATTTACAGTGCAATTCAAACTGGCGGGGATACGCTCAGCGCCGTTTGGGAGGAGGTACTCCCTGTGCGTCCTCCCCAGCCTTCCGCTTCGTGCCAAACCCGAACGCAACCTTTGAGCGCTCGCTGGGATTAGGCGTCCCACTCTGTGATGGTGTATCCACCGCGGATGAGATTCTTGAGAACCCAGGTTTGGGAGCGGGGGAACCCGAGGCGGTAGCAACGCTGGAAGAAAAGGTTGATGGTCCAGGGCTGGCGCCGTTTGATATTGGTTGGGGGTGGGGAGCAGGTAGTGTCATGAAACCACTTTCCGCAACCTGGGCGACCTTGCCTTCTTTTTTCTTTTTCGTTTTCTCCGTTTTGCCCTTGGATAATGGCTGGGCGTCGAGGAACTCCGCGGCTTGAGGAACAGCCCTAGGAACAATTCAACCAGCGATGCGCGAAGTAAAAAAAAAAATACTGACCCTCGATTACCGACAGACAAGACAAAGTGAGCCTGGCCGGCTTTCTCTTGTCGCTGTTGGAAGGCTTTGTTCATGCTGAGCGGAGTGTCTCCGCTCACCATGGCTGCCTTCTTCTGTTCCTCGGCAATCTTCTTCAGCCTCTTCTCTGTCTTCATCTTTCCAGAGCCCTTGCCATGGAACTTGTGGGACAACGCCTTCCAAGCCTCTTTTGGGGTCAAAGCTCGCCCGAATTCGTCGTAATACACAATGTTCACGTCTGGCTTGTAATTCTTGAATGCTTCCAGGTTATCTCGGGCCTCCTGCTGCTCTCGCAATCGATTTTCATATTCCCTTGTCGCCTGGTCTTTGTTTGCTCCACGAGACTGCAGCCGTTCCATTTCACGTTGAGCGACCCGCCGCCGCTGGTCCGCCAACCAAACATCCCGCTGCAATTGTGTCTTCTCGCGTTCCACTTGATCAGATGCCGGTGTCGACAGAATTCCCTGCTGCCGCAAAATGTTCAATGTGGAAGCCATGCCAGTACTGAAGCTTTGTTCTGCGGATGTTGCAACCGCATCGTCAGCAGCGTTACCATTTGACTGCTCAGCTTCGGTGGTTTTGAGGGCATTCTCGATGGCATTGAGCATATCCATATTGTAGTCTTCCTCGTCCTCATCCTTGACCACCACCTCTCCAGCTTCAAGCTCCTCTAATGGTTGATCTCCGGGTGCCATCGAAACATCCCGGGAGGGTGATCTTGCCTTTGACTGGTCTCTCGTGTTGGCTATAGAAACCTCCTTGGGTTCTGGTTTAACTATCGGGTTATTCCCAACAGCCCGCACAAACTCGGAGGTGTCATCGAATGTTAAACCACCAGCATCTCCATCAGCGTCCGCTGTCTCTTCAACCTTCATGGTTTCTCTTGCTTCATGCTCCTCCTGCAATCGCTGTTCAGCAACTGAAAAATACCGTTAGTAAGGCAGATATTCATAGTGGGTGGTTTACTTTTTTGGGCCAGCTGCTCGGGCGTCAGTTTCTTAGCCTTGTGTAATTTGGCTTTTCGTGAACGCGCTAGGGCAGCCTGGAGCTCGTCATCATCAACAAAATTAGAATCAAGATCTCGTATCCGTGGAACGATTGTTTGGTCAATATCCATGTGGTTGTCGGGAGTTTCTTCGGGCTCCATGGCTGCTCTGCGAGATGGGCGTTTCTTCTTGGTCTGTTTTCCCAATTAATAAGCAAGGAAGTACAAGTAAATGGTCTTCCTACCCTTGGCTTTTTGAACCCAGCGTCACCATCCTTAAGGTAGTCCGCAGTCTCAATGTTTTCTGAAGGTAAGAATGTTAACAACTCAGCTCAAAAGAAACGATGTAGACTTGCTGGCATAGTCTATTGATAATAGAGCCTTATTCACAGAGGCGGCGGCTTGCTGTTTCTCCTCAGCACGCCTGACCTCATTAGGAATGACAGTGCTGCCTAATCGAAAGCCCTACGAGTAATGTCAACCTTGGTAGGTATGGATTAAGGGGTGTCTTACCGTCTCTCGAGTCCCTTCGATGTCCTCGTCATATTTAGCCAAGACAGCCCGTTTCATGCCCTGGTTTCCATCAGCAAATTCTTCGTCATCATAACCAGTGTAGTCTCGCTTCTTGATTTTAAGTTCATTATTCTTCTTGGTGCGCTCATCCTCCGCCATTTCCACGTTCTGGAGCTCGTCCTCTGAGAACATCGAGATTGTTTAGATTATGGACCGAGTGTTGCTATGATGACTCACCTTCGTTATCGAGAATACGACTATCTTTCAAGGTGAGTATCCGCGCTTCGCCCTCGTCCATCGCGTCAAAATCGTGGCTAACCTTCAACCCAACGAGGTCGCCTAGGGGTCTGTGAATAGGGGATTGGGTTTGACCAGGAAAGACATACGTTCTGTGTATTCATCACCTTGGAAGACCTTGTCCAAGGTTTCAAATTCTTCCAGACGTTTCCTGGCCAGTTCCTTCTCTCTCTTCTTGCTCTTCTTGATCCATTTTAATGTGTCATCCACATCCCCGTCTGCATCACCGAGGGTCGAGCCTTTGAGAGACGCATTAAGTTCGCGACGATTTCGTACCCTAAAGGACGAGTTTTCATGAGCAATGGTGCTCTTATACTTGATGATTTAGATCGTCGGGGGCCTGATGTGCCCGTGGACAGAGATGGAAGTGACTGTAAGGGGCATGTAGAAAGACTAACTCACTTGGCTATTCTATCCTGGATACTCCTGGAGGAAAACAAGAGGCATTAGAAATGTGAATAAAAACAAGTATCAACCTTATTACTTTGACTCGCGGTCCTTCGCCTCCCGCTCCCGCTTTTTTGCATAGTTGTCCTGCGCCTCCTTGTCCTTGTCATCTGCTGGTGCACTGTCATCCGTGAGGGGTTTCAAGCCTAATGAAACACGGATTTTGTTGGTCTCTTCCAAGCTGATGCTCTCTTCCATGGACATGCTGGGCAATCTGGGGGTGGCGGTTACAATGAGAGTGATGCTCTGTTTACGTAAACAAAACTTTCCGCTCACAACCCGACTCCAAGCTTTGAAAAACCACACTGCCAACATGGCATCTATCACAGCACCACTCAGGCAAACCTATCGCTATCTTGTGAGCGGACAGGCCGTACTGATATACTAATACGAAAGTATTTACCACAATGTTGCAGCAACGCCAAGCGCACGAGAATCCAGTTATATTTTATTCGATAGTTATTGGTGCGGTTGGACCCGTAATGGTGGTTGCAGTTCCTCCTCTACGATCCTACTTTGGGTATAGACCATCTGAAATCGTTCCTACATCATACCCAGGTGTGTTGATATACCCTCAGTCTCCGCATAACCCCTCATATTTCCAACAGTACCTAACCGGCCACGGAGACCAGTGCATGGTTACGAGGACGAGTAGAAATTGACACATTTATCTGAATTCTGCTTTTCAAAACCAACAATGCACAATTAGAAATTCTACAATTCCCCGGTTCCTCACGCCCTCATGAAGGACACATGCTGAGATTTGTTAGACCCTCCGCCAACCACACATGGCAAGTTCAGCGCGGTAGAGAGATTCAGACATGGGTGAAGGCGAATGGCTGGCTTGTGTATGGATTTTCCGAACGGGAATCGCGCGTTCAACTACGTATACCAGTTGTCTTGAAAATTCTTTATGATTAACCCCACAGAGTTAGCCTCTTTAATTTGGTTCAAGCGGACTGCACCCAGAACAATCGTACTTTGCCACATTCCCGCACCAGACTCATCGATCCACCCCATAGACCAAGATTCTGAAATTTGCATTTTGATTCCCAGGCAGCTCTGGTTTCGATACCCGTATATAATAAGGTTCTCAACAAGCCACAGGACCCGATCCCTATCCTGAACTTCTCCCCAGCATTCCAGAAATCAGTGGTGGCACCGGCCAAGGTCCTCAGACAGGCTGATTCCCCGCCAATTCATTTTGCCCAATCGCTCGGTCACCGATTACCTGTGACCGGGTACTCAGTAGGTCTGTCGGAAAAGTTCCGGCCATAGTATGCAGGAGGGAATAACATATAGCGCGTTCCACATCCCCAAAGAGCTTTGTTTCGGCCGCTGAACGGCCACATGTTGCCTACTGCAGACCTGGGCACACGTATGCCTGCGGGGCGGAGTTGACGACATCGGTTGGCCCATGATGCATGAGTGATTACAACCAAAGAACACGACAAGATTCTCATTAATCTCGAAAACTGGATGAAATACATCAACTCACGACTTAACTCCACCTGATTCTGCCCCCAAACCAATCATACTCACATAGATTGGTATAGCACTCCCGCGTTTTGCTTGTCTGCGAGTGGAAAACGGAAAGGAAAACACCACGGGTGCAATCGATCATGCATCGAGTCTTTTTGCAACAACCCATGATCTACACATGCAGATATCCAGATCACTTCCCCCAAGGCCCCATGACTGTTTCTCCCACCCTCCCTCTCAAGTGGAGGAATCCCCTGGCCCTGGACTCATAGTCTGCCGGACAGGAGTCTCCATCTTGAAGGTTTATGACATTGTGCTAATAACAATACCAGCGCTAAACCGCGCGGAAAACTTTTGGGCCGTTCCCCGTTACCCCTTGTGCAATTTGATGTGATCACAGCATCCGAAACAAAGTTTTACCCAAGGACTGTAGGAGCTGGTGCGGGACAGGGCCGGAGCCGGAAATGGTACGTCTCTTGATAGCATACTGCCCCAGACAGCTGATTGATTCCACATTTATAAGAACCAATCGCACGCGTGGATGCGAAGCACATCCCACATCCCCACACCATACATTATGACAGGGCCGCCCATTGTACGCCTCAGGGATATCCGACCGCGTCCTCGATACCTCGGAGCGATTGAGAGGCAGCGGAACAAACGAGAGGTCCATTGGGCCGCCGAATGCTTTGCTGAAACAGTGAGTCTCATGAGTACTGTTGGTGCGTGCATGGTGTTCAAGTTAACAATGATCTACGCACCAGCTTGGAGTCTTCCTCTATGTCTATTGTGGCGAGTAGATTCATTCTTCAACTATGGGTCACGCTGAAGCTGCGCCAGGCGTCGGCTCGGGAGCAGCTCTTGTGGTATCAAATATCACGAAACAGCCAGGCCTCTCATGTAACCCAATTACATCCTCCTGTGATCTTCAATTAACCGGCTGGTTTCAGCATTACTTCAAATTGGTCTCGCTTATGCCTTCGGAGTCCTCTTAGCACTAGGCATCTGCGGGGCGACCTCGGGGGGGCATTTCAACCCATGTGTCACCATCGCACATATAGTCTTTAACAAATTCCCGGTCAAAAAGGGCATGAGGTACAGATGTTCTTCTTTCCTCCCATGCCATGATTCACGAAATCCAGATATATTTTCTTCCAGATCTTGGGATCCTACATCGCTTCTCTGGTCGTTTATGCCCAATATAAATCGTTTATTGACATTAGTGAGGAACTTTTGACGGCGGCTGGGACGCTTGATGCGATTCAATATACCCCGAATGGCCCTGCTGGGATATTTGCGTTATATCTAGCACCCGGGCAGACATTGGGGAGGGTTTTCTTCACGGAATTCATCGCGGTAAGGTTCCGTGCATTCCAAGGGCCTCACATCACTAAAATCAACCTCTGAAGTGCCTCGTTCTTGCCATCCTCATATGGGCCTGCATCGACCCCACCAACGCACTCATTCCCCCGCCCGCTGCCCCTTTCGTCGTCGCATTTGGATAGCATGTAGTTCCGTTGTTTACGTGTTTCCTATACTAATGGGCTATTAGTTGTGCCGTTATTTGGGGATTCGCAACTCCTGGAGGCAAGTTGTATTGGATAATACATTATCGCATTGTCACCTAAAACGCCCCGCAGTGGCCCTGAATTCTGCCCGCGACATCGGCACACGTCTACTATCTATAACAATCTGGGGCAGGGGAGGTAAACCCACCTCATCAAAATACCTCAACACTACTGACCAACCCCAGCTGCCGGAGGTCCGTACGCTGCCATTACAGCATTGACGAATATACCCGCCACATTACTTGGGGTATTTCTTTATGAAACATTCTTAACGGATTCTGACAGAGGTCAGTCGCTATTTATCATTCACCATCCCTTAGCTCGAGCTCCTGCATGTTCCTACAGTCATTCCTCAAGCGCAGCTGGAAATGATACGTATCCTCAATAATCACGGCAGGCTTGTCAAGGAAAATGAGGAGACTGGAAGCGGCGCACAGGTCGAGTTCCTTAACGAAAAGCCGACCATTGTAGAAATCGAGAAAGTATGAATTTGTGTTATCCTTCTCACAATGAATCGTGGTTGATTTCAGGCCCAATCCTCTGCATTTGGGTGAACGTACGCGAGTCACGTATTACGATAATCCCACAGATCTTGACGATAATCAAATATGCCATGCTGTTCACAGCGCCCATCGCAGGGGCCGGAAGTTGCCCCTCCCCCTCCCCCGGCAGCCCCGACAATTGATCCAATGCACCGCTTCGCCTTGTAGCTATCCAAACTTGTGACCCTCCGATTTCGGAGAAGGATGGACAGCTGCAAAAAAAAAAAAGATAACACCTGACAGCCTGATGGACAAGGTCCGAAATTGAGCTGCGAGTGAGGGACCCAAAAACCTCTTGGGATTGAGGCGCGAACACGCTGTGCTGTGTGCATGGGAGGGAATCACGATATCTGGGAGTATAAGTATGGTAAATGTCTTCCAGAGGCAAGAACCCATGACGGGCAATTCCCTGCATGAGAACTCTCCCCCATCACAATCTATTTTGGGCAACTTGGTTCCATTCTGCACTTTTGGGCCCAACGGTTACCGGCCTGGGTCCGAGCTCGCTCCAAAACGGCCTTGCATGACTGTGTGAGATCAGAGCGACGATTGGGGTTAGAGATGCGATATGCCGAGCACATCAGTCGGCCTTGTACTAGATACGCTAGCACCACTTCAAAGAGTAGAACTTCTCTCACTCCTTACTGAGGGGCTTATTATGCGGGTAAGTTCGGCACTGGGATTGTTTACGGAGTGTAGAATACGCATACCGCGCGAGGTCCATCCACTTGTCCTCCGCGCACTGTGAAAATTCCACGACCTTGGCAAAACATGCTGCGTCCCTTCACTTTACAATGTTAAAAATTAAACTATCCACCGGCGACTACGAATGGAGAAATCGGAAATATTAGATTCCAACCCCCTTACACCATTGGGACGAAAGTCACGGAGATCTGCTGCCCGATCTGATCGACAGTGTTCGAAACGAAGTGTTCATTGGTTGCTTCGCAAAAGCTGTATGGGCAAGGGGGATAGGACTGCCAGAGAGCTTGGTAGTATGTGTGTTGGTGTGTTACTCCATACCTCGGTCAGCTTAGTTGGTAATCGCATCCGTAGATGAAACTTGCGGGGATGAGTATAAATCGCAGGTCAATTGGCAGACATTCTGCCCATACTACTGTCCCCGCATCCTGAAAATATGAGGAGAACTCCAGTCGTCCATCTGAAGGATATTCAACCGCGCCCGGGGTACCTCAGAGCAATCGAAAGGCAGCGGAACAAACGGAGTGTCCATTGGGCGGCAGAATGCTTTGCTGAATGGGTGAGTAATGATGAACGTATCACGTCGCCCACCTCATGGTCCATAAGCTCGGAGTCTTCTTCTATGTGTATGCTGGTGAGCACATCCACAATCACTGTGGGTGGCGTTGACCTCGTGAAGGTATCGGCTCAACGGCAACATTGGTCGTGTCGAATATTGCAAAACAGCCAAACCTTTCATGTAAGTCCAGATCGTACCGCAGTCCTGATGATTGTTAAACAGTCGGCCGTGCATAGCACTGTCCCAGATTGGATTGGGATATGCATTTGGAATTATAATGGCAATAACGATATGTGGCGCTACCTCGGGGGGACACTTCAATCCATGTGTCACGATAGCACATATGGTGTTCAGGAAATTCCCAATTGGAAAGGGGATGAGGTAGGAGGCGTCAACAAAGGCCGGGTCTTGTGCTGAGAAATTCAGATATATTTTCTTCCAAATCCTAGGATCATATGTGGCGTCCCTGGTGGTGTATGCACAATTCAAGTCCTATATCGATGTCAGTTTGGAGACCCTGGCGGCGGCTGGAACGCTCGACGAAGTTTTATTTACTGCAAATGGACCAGCTGGAATTTTCGCATTATATTTGGTTTCTCCACAGACAATGGGGAGAGTATTCTTCACAGAATTCATGGCCGTAAGGTGCCCGTACTATGAATTGTCCGCGATGCTAACGTCGACCGTCAAGTGCCTTGTTCTTGCAATTGTCATTTGGGCTTGTAGTGACCCCTCAAATGTCCTTATTCCTCCGCCTGCAGCCCCGTTCATTGTCGCCTTTGCCTAGTACGTGGTCCCTGTTTATCTTCCGAAGTCCGGCGTTTATGTGTGGGTCTAGTGCTGCTGTCATCTGGGGATTTGGTCTTCCCGGAGGTAAGTGGTGCGGGCTTCCACCATGACAACGGCTCACAGGTTGTTTAGTTGCATTAAATACCGCTCGTGATATCGGCACACGTATGCTTTCCGTCACGATATGGGGAAGGGCTGGTGAATAATCCCATTGGTCTTGGTAATGGAAGTTGACTGACGAATCACGACAGCCGGTGGTGGGTCGTATGCTGCTGTTACGGCGCTGACAAATATACCCGCCATGCTCCTTGGGGTGTTCCTGTACGAGACATTCTTGACGGATTCCGATAGAGGTTTGTCATTATCCAGGCGGGAATCGACATATTACTCACCCTATTCTGCGATTAGTGGTCCCGGAGGCACACATGGAAATGGTTCGCATTCTCACCCACCATGGAAGGCTGGTGCACGACCCACCGCACAACACAACACATGAAATTGGCGAACTTGAATCATCAGAAGACATTGCAACTCATAGGAAACAGACCATCGCAATATTCGAGCCGCTTGAGGCATAGTAGAATAGTTTTTCGCCATCATACGCAACATAGCATCATCACTTGTCCACCTACTAATACCATTCCATATTATTTATTTTTTGGGGCGCGGTTTTTCGTATATAATTTTGCTTTGGACATTACTCAACCTCGAATCGATTGACCTACCACACAACCGACGGCTGTAGAATCTGGCCACCTCACATCCTGCTTGGAGATATCCCTACTCAGAAAATCACCTGTACCGTATGTTCATCACTCAGCCGATATAGCTCACCCTAGTACCCACGATTCCGGCCTAGAAGTAAGCGGTGCAACCGCTCTCGCCATATTCATGTCTCCGTGGTTGAGGTTATAAACTGCCAGCACCCAGACGCGTTTCCAAACTCTCACAAGCCCATCCTACCCGGCCTAGCTATTTTTATCACAAACACAGAGGAGTTAACATGTCCCGACTGTCCCAATTCAAGCGTATTGTACTGCACGAGCGCCCCGTTGGCGAGATCGAGCCCACCACCTTTCGCACTGAAACAGTTCCCTTCGATCTTCAACCTGGGGACGGTGAGGTGCTGGTACAGATTACCTGGGTGTCCTTGGATCCCGCCCAACGGGGGTATATCAAAGATGTACGCAGCTACCTGCCCCCTGTAAAAATCGGCGAGGTGAGTATGACCCCAGGCCCAGGGTTGTACGTACGCGGAGGCTGAGCGCTGCACGGCGTGGTAGATCATGCGCTCGCAATGTCTTGGCGTCATTATTGAGACCGGGAAGGGGAGCCGGCATGAAGTGGGTGATCTTGTGAGCGGGGCGTGGGGTGAGTCAATCCCGGCTTCAATGTAACCCAAACGACCTCACGCAGTGGGAATGTAGGGTGGACAGAATATGCGATTGCAAAAGACAAGGATGTCACCAAATTTGTGTGAGTCCGTCTTGCTTTAATGGAGTTTACACGCTCAGGCTGTGTAGTGTACCAAAGGGGGTGACTGAGCTTGACTTCATTAACACGCTTGGCAGCTCGGGTATGATTCATTACCAATGAAAAATATGATTCTGACTTGGTGAAACAGGCCTCACTGCTTATCTCGTATGTCCTTACCACAGCCATAATTTGGGGCGTCCCTCGATCTCACATTGCGCATAAGGGTTTGTCAGAGATCGGAGAGCTCAAGGCTGGAGAGACCCTGGTGGTTTCCGGTGCTGCAGGTTCGGTTGGTGCCATTGCATGCCAGCTCGGCAAACGGGCAGGTGCAAAAGTATATGGCATTGCCGGCTCCCAGGACAAATGTGATTGGTTGGTAAATGAATTGGGCATCGACGGTGCCTTCGACTACAAGAGCCCGACCTTCCGAGAAGATTTCAAGAAGATTGGATACCTCGATGTTTTCTTCGATAATGTTGGGGGTTAGTTTTTACCTCATAATCTCACTCCCTATCTCACCGATTGACAGGAGAAATTCTCGACATGGTGTTGCTGCGACTGAAAAAATATGCGAGGATCATTCTCTGCGGTGCTATCTCAGATTATAGTCAGTCAACACCACTGAGTTTGAGCACTTTCACTAAACGAATAATTAGATTCCCCCAAACCCCGTGGGATACAAAACTATCAGACTCTGATATCACAGAGCGCTAAGATGCAAGGATTCATTTTGTGAGTATGATCTCATGCATGGGGGATGACTTGACCGATCCCCGCTATCTTAGCTTTAACTATGCAGATAAATATCCCGAAGCAATAGCAGAACTCTCCAAAGGTTTAGCTGATGGATCGATCAAGCGAAAATTCCACATTGTAGAGGGCGGGCTCGAGAGGGCGCCCGAGTCCCTTCCTCTTCTCTTCAGTGGTGGGAATACTGGAAAATTGTGGGTTATTTCCCATCTACATCATGTGGTTGGCTGACATGGCTGCAGGGTTGTAAAAGTCTCAGACGGATCGAAACCCAGGCTCTGATTCAGGTATCGTAGGTTGTGACTGTATAGATCAATGTACTTTGAGCACTTGTAGTATGTATGTATGGACTTGCTCTGCCACACGTGGAGTGATATAGCACCCGACATGTGATAAAATTTTGTTGATGGTGCGCCCGATCGAGGCTTTCGAAGTGTTGGGGTTGGGGTGTCACTATAAAGATTTCCTCACTCTTTGAATTTCTTGGCTCTGGATTCCTTGGCTTTTTTAATGTCTTCATCCCGCCAGCAAACGTCTGTTGTTCCAACACGCCACCACGCTTTCCGGCAGCTCAAGCTCGTCATACCCGGCCTGGCGATCACCTATTATCTTGGGACCATACCAGAATTTCTGAGGATACTGCAGGGCGCTGGGAGTCCTTGGGGCCGGTATGTGATGGATAGCTGCGAGCAAGAAAGCGTGGCATTGATAGTACTCATGCAGGACGGTTGCACTTGGTGGACTGGGACATGGCCTTACGACGATCGCGCTCTTTGTTTATGTTCTCATGACTCCCTGGATAAAAGGCGTCGAGCCTAATGTGCGTGCACGGTTGTAACGGTGTCGGTCTTGGGTGTGGTTGGCTCATGAAGAATAAATCCAGTATCACTCGTGGCGAGAATCGGGTGTACTTTCATCGGTGATACCTGTGAGCCCTTCATTTTATTAGGGTTGCCGGTGCGCCTCGCAGCACAAGGCCTCCCTGCAATGCTGAATACTTTGCTCAAGTGCAACTTTCAGGTGTTGACAGCGTCTATTGTTCTTGGATGGTTCCTATTCGTTCTGACGCTCGGACAATGGTCACAGATGGGGTACTTGAAAGGGATTATTGGTGGTAGGTGCTCCGCCCGCTCCGAGGCGAATTGGACTGATGGTCTATCATAGTATCTTCTGTGTATGCTCTTACATTTGGACTATTGGGTTTAGTACCTGTCCCGAAGGTCAGACGAGCATAAAACAGCCTGGGGTGGCGGATGGATTTAGTATATGAATATTCCACAGAATACAAGCTGCTAAGTAATATTCAGATTTCGCGGGCCGCTCAGTTGTGGCACGAAGTATGACTTGCGCAACTATGACTTACAACGTTACATAAGCTTCCCTGTGCTACACCACTTCCTGGCACATCATCCTCCTCCGCATTATTTCACAAAAACAGGCATTGCTGGATCTCATGTATAACAATGGCTACGGCTATGGAGCAGCAAGCCCACCTATCACCAATAACCCCTTCATAAATGACCCCACCAATGCACATAATCGATATCCAGATATATCTAGTCCCCAGGAGCAATATTCGTCGTATCAACTAGGATATAACAATAACCCTCCTGCACCACAGATGCAGCAGCAGTATCAACAGTATCAGCAGCAGCCCTTGTCTCCCATTTCATATGGCGCCAGCTACCCTACACAAGGCTTTCAGCCTACGAGTTCGTTTGGCCAGCAACTGGCAGCGCAGGTCAGTGGGAGTAGCTATGGTTATCTGCATGGACAGCAGAGCGCCGGGACCCAGCCGCAAATTGGGTACAATCCTGTCCAACAGCAGCTCCAAAACAATCCGGGCTACGTCGCCCAATTTGATCCATACTCCTCCATAGGGCAGGGCTGGGACGGTCAGTCGCAGCCCCAGAATCAGAGCCAGGGCCAGATGCAGAATCAACCTCCGGTGCAGAACCCCACACGGGGGGGTAACGGCAACCTACTGACATCCACCTCGCCATCGGGAAACCCGCATCCGCGCGAATACATCCGTACGCACAAGGCGGAGATAGAATCGTGGGATGCCTATGCGTGGAAGCAGTTATTGGGCGCTTTTGATCATCTCAAAGATACATGGGAGGCCCGCAAGAATGAATTGGGCGCGAAGGTGGGACAGCTTCAGATGCAGCTGCAGCAAGGCGGGGGCGGGTACTACCCCGGCCAGATTCAGCAGGAGGTTGCGAGGTTGCAAGGAGTTAGTGTTCACATTCCAGTTCCCTCCTTGTTTCTGACCATCTGTCATCATCTCGCAAACAGCTGATGAAAGAGTCCAATTCTAATTTCGGTGCGAGCTCCTCCAAAGATTCTGGTATTCAGACCTGATTGATATGCGGACTCGACTAGATTCTGCCGCCGCATCCTCGTTCCAAATGCATGAGGTGTTCAGTGGATATCGCCAGTCCGGGGACCTGGCAAGCAAGCGGCGCGTGCGGGAAGCGTCCAATGCCGCCCTCCAAAGCCTTCCTGACTGGCCCCCTCAGGTTTATTAAATGTACGCCCACTAGTTTGTGTGTTTGTCGAATACGGATCTAGGATGTTTAAATGTAGATTTATGTATGGTGCACATCTATTGTCTGTTGTACAAACACGCCCACAGCGAAAGCTCGCGTCATCAGCCTGGCGCCTATAAATATGTGGCGCATCGACCCCATTCATCAGGAATCCATGTCAAGAACAAATCTTGGGATACATGCGGTTAGTGGGATCCTGCGGAATCCAACCGGCCTCTAGTCCCTTCTGATAACTCCATTCGTCCGCATTCTCTGCCTAAACGGCGACATCAAAAAAAAAAAAAAAAAAGCAGACAGGTGAGGGCGGCATACCTTCCATGTCCAAAACACCCAACCTTGAATACTCTCACCAATCTCAACCTGTACTTCCCAGTATCTAGATAAGAAACGGGCGCCCCGGTCTATCAATACCTTGTGTTGATGGAGATAGAAAAAGACTGACTTCCTCAATGAATTTTTGTACTCGGTTGAAAACCCGCTGTAGCTGCCTGTAAAATTCGTACAGGACCCATGATATATCGAGTTGGGCCCAGGGAACCAGGTGGCATCCCAGCGGGAGCCGACCCCCCTTCCATTCAGCCATTTCGCGCAATCAGTCAGCGCATTGGACCATTCTCCAATAATTGTCCATATATTAGATGAGGCAAACGTGGAAAGGGTCGAAACGTGCGTGCAGGCGAACTACCCAAAGTAGAGTCAACATGGGGGGGTGAAGGTGTACGTATGACTGACGCTGATGTGTTGATCAAATGTTCTATTGAGTTCAAGATCGCTAAAGATTTGATACTCGTGCTGCGGACCAGAGTGTCAGTTCCTCACAACGCAAGATGAGCGGGACAGGCACTTACAAAATCCATGAACACACCCTGTGCTGATGGATATGTTAAGAAATTGGTCCAGCTCTGTCGGGGAGCCATCAAGAAGCTGTCGATATCACTATTCCATAAGTCCATACCTGGACGCCTAAAAACGCGTCCCCGATCATGACCTTGATCGAGCTACCCGCTTCGTCTCTTACGGCCGCATAACCATCCAGCCAAAACTGTCGCACCACTTGGGCAAAAGTAGCCCCTAGAAATCCACCTGGTTCGTTGAGGAGCTCGACCACATCAACCATGCCCCCAATGTTCTTGGCGATGAATCGAACGGTATCGACCGTGCGGGAGACGTTTGCGGGATTTTGCGCCCACTGTGGGGTTGCCGTACGTTGGCCGGAGTTATCGTATCCATTCTGGGACCCAGGTGCACCATGAATGTCAAGGATGACGCGAACGTTGTGCTTCCGCGCCCAGTTGAGAGCTTTGAGAAGATATGGCCACGCGCCAGGTATATATGGTGAAACTGATGTGGAGGCGTTGGTGTCTGCTGATGTCAAGGGGACGGACCAATACCCCAATGGTATCCTGGTAGAAATGATGTGAGTGTTCAAACTCGGAGCCACTCGCTGGGACCCACCGAACGTGATTGAGCCCCGCAGCGCTAATCGCAATGAAATCGTCCTCGGTGATCCACTGTCCATAATTAGTCCTAGTCAGACTTGGACTAGCATTTTGGGAATTAAAACGAACAGTATTCCAGTGCCTTTGAAGGATCCCAAGTGCTGTGTTGAAATCCTGCATTGCACCAAATGTAAATTCATCCACTATTGCGTCATTATTCGTGTTTTGGAAAATACTAGGTGTGATCCATGGCTATAAGGCAGTGAGAAACCGCCGCATCCCCTGCGTGTGTACCGCACCTCGAGCACGAACCACCCGCCTCTGAAACGGAAAATGGTCATATAAGTCGATGCGTGTAATCAACATACACTACCCACAGATTTACTCCCCGAATCTTATCAACCCCATAATTGAACGGAGTTTGTAGGGGAAAGGCAGCAGATCCCGACGGACTTGGTTGGTTGGAACTTATTATGGTAGCCGCTGGGCTATTTGAGTTCGAACCAATCGATTTACCGTTGGTTTTAAGTCTACACTGCTGTTCTGCGACAACCCCCCAGTCCGCGAACAAGGCTCCCTGACACAACAAAAAAATCCCGACTGGTGGGAGTCGCATTCGGGATGGTTGAAGCTGAGGGCGCAAGGTGGAAGGGGGGAGACTTATAAATGTACCCCGAACGCATTGAAGCTTGGGATATTAATGAAGCATTCCACACGCCCCGAAACTCTGATCCTTGTTCAAATGTCCATTTACGGAATTCCAGCCGAAAAGGAAAAGGTCAAGCACGAGGTGAATGCGAGGTCGCACGTAGTCACTGGCAGTGGGTAGCCTGCATGTTGCCCGTAATGCTCCAAGACAATTTCAGGCATCAGCCTTCAGTATCAAGCTTTGTTCGTCACTTGCAGGTTATGGGGCGGACGACATTATAAAGTCGGTGGCAGAAGTTTGGAGACAGATGAAAGACTCTTGTAACATTCGGAGCTCGGGACGGACTTTGATTGTGGTGATCGACACTCGGCAACCACGTGTATGACGCAACGGCAGAAGGACTTAGGACAACATGCTGAACATCAACGCCCAACGTTCAACCGCTGGCTACCTGAATAATAACCAAGTTCATTCAATGGTACAACGAATGTGTGTCAAATAAAATCATTCAAATGACCAGTCGTTTAGATGTGAATTCGGTCCAAACTTTGCAGAGAATATCAAGAGCGACCGGACATACATGCCCGGGCGGCTCCCGCCTTCCGGTGGAAACAGGGAGGCTTGCCTGGTCGGGAGCTACGTCTATGGCCTCTCATCTCCCTCAATCTATCCGTCCATTCCCCACGGGTATGTCGATACGCCCGCCATGCCTCAGAAGAAACCACGGCTCGTGAAATACTACGGGCCCGCTTCCTCGCCATGTCAGTCCGGCCCAGGAGAGTATCTCCAGCAAGTGACATGAATTGAGCTCCCTTTGCTGTCAATTCTTTCGCCTTGTCACGGGCACGGTCATTGCGATACTGCATCTGTTCGCGGATGTTCTTCGCCGTTGCCACGGATTGTTCCATGGCGTGATTAGTCTGTTGTTGGAGAGCGCGGTTGAGATCATCGAGCGCCTCAACAAGCTCGTTGAGGTCATTGTGGACAACCTCCGCGATTGCCTTCATCTTAACGTCGACGATTTCCGAGAGAGAATCAACGAGTCTGACACCGAGCGCAGTGGTCGTTTCGGCTATTGGTGCAATGATATTCGCGGCGGGCGCAATAGCGCTGGTAGTTGGCTGAAGGGGGGTGAGGGAGAGGTGGGTCACTGGCTCGGGTCGCAGAGCAATCTCTCTCGAAGCCGCTGAACGCTCGGGCCATGTTGAAAGTTGGCATTCTTGGGGCGTCGGGCGCTTTGAAATACTCGCAGTTGCAGCATGTGCTTGTGAGGTCAAGGCCAATGATGTCGTAGATGGGGTAATAATCGAGAGTGCAAACTCCTTCAGTGACGAGGGGACCAGGGCCAGACTGCGGCTCTCCGTGGTGCGCAACGAGTCATTCGTTGCGCCATTAAATGCTCCCATAATCTGACTGGCGTTCGGGACGGCAATTGTCGTGGTTGGAATCGGAGTGGAACCACGAAATGCAATATTAAAGGCAAAGCCCATGACCAGGGAAACCAACGCGAACCTGATCAGGATAATTAATCCAACTGGCAACACACAAAAGCAAAGCTGAAACTATACAGTGTCACCGCATTGGAAGAGTTTAGTTGCTCCAAAATCGGTTTGGGGGATCGCTTCTTGGCATGTGCAACATTGACCTCGTTGATTATTCGGCGGGCCCGAACATGATCAAGGTGATCAACAGTGCCACCATGGAAGATGGGTGAGTCCAGGTTTTCCCTCAATCGGAGGATCCTGTTGGAGGGAATAGAAAGGGATTCCCAATCGTTACAAGCCATGCGGGCAGCTGCGTCACTTGAATCGATGGGGACGAATACAGGCAGATATAGTGTGTGTGCTGCTGGACGGGGTAACACAGACGGCAAATACACGATCGCCAATGAAGGTCGGTCCGATGTAAGCCGTAGATTAGACTGGGCGAGCGAAGTTAGTACTGGTGAAATGTTTGTGAACGACGTACTTCTGGGAAAAGTCTAACAGAATCCGTCCTGTCATGAATGACAATACAGTCAACAATGCGTGTGTATGGATTCTCGAAACGTTCCAGAAGCAGCCGCCGAGTGTGGCTGTCCCCGGATTGGGGGCTGAATACCAAGCTGTGGTCGGATGCGGCCGCAATCTTCTCAAAAAGTCCCAAAACAAAAGACCACTTGATCGGCGACGCTGAACCATACAAGACGACCTCGAGTGTCGCCTGCTCGTGAGGACTGTAAGATTTAATTTCAAATCGAGGGACCTCGGGTGTGGTACTCAAGCCCGGATCCTCGTTGGTAGGCGCCGCAGGAGGGGCCGTCAAACCGGCTGCCTCCTCAGCAACTGCAACTAACTCTGTTTCATTATGTGAAGCATCTGGGGGTAAAACATCTTCATAAGATCTATTCAATTCCTCGCGAGAGCTTGTGAGAGGATCTGGGAATGAAAGCCTGAGGTCTCGGAGCGAACTCTGAGCTGTGTAGTGGCTAGAGGAACGTGAAGAGCTCAGCGTGCTGATCAGGCTTTGATCCAGAGCGGCTCTGACACGCTGGTCCTCGGCTATGTCTCGTTCGGCGTGCGGGCTGGTCTCTGTATCGAGTGGTTCAGCAAGGATTTCATCCGGAATCGACTGAATGGAATGGAAGTTTGGATGGATTGGCTCGGCTGGAGCCTCGTCAACAAAGCCCTCCCAAGCCTCTATCTCTCCCTCCCTTGAGCTTCCTACGCTGATGGAGGACCGCCTGGAGCGCGATGTTGAGCCTCGTTCATCGTGGTCGCTGTCATGGGAATCGACGGAGTCATTGTCGTCAGACTCACGGCCGCTAAAGATCTCGAGCCAGTCAGAGTCTGACAGACTGTCGACCTCAGAGACATTGGAAGAGGGGGGCTGATAATCTAGTAGTTCAACTGATGGGTGTGTTTGATTCATTGGGGGTCGTGGAACTGGGGAAAGGGGCGGAGCCGCCTTTATGTAGCGATGCAGCAACGGCCGGGCCACCATCCGTCCGGGGTCATGTGCTAGAACCAATCTAATCATCATCAAAGTCCGGACGGAATTTCTTCGAGTCTTCCACAACACATTCTCTCCGATTAATTCTTCATGTTCTCTGATCTTCCCGAGGACATACTGGTTTCCGTGTGTGCTTACATATCCCCAGAGGACTTGCTCGCACTTAAGCAGGTACGTTCTTCCCTGAAGTGTATACCATTTCTGATCTTTGTAACACGCAGACATGTCGTGTCCTCCACGCTTTCGCGTCCATGGACTATGTTTGGCATCAGTTAAAAATCGAAATTCCTCTTGATATTCCATCTAATGGCGACATTCATTCATTGTCTGCTGTTTATTGTCAACGCCTCGTGATCAATGCATTGCGCCTTGACCACAACTGGAGAAAGCCAGTTTCAAAGATCAAGAGATTGACTCGGATCGAAAACGGAGGGATAATCTCCCAGACACAATTACTTGGGCACAAGTGGCTTGTTACGCTCTCCCGTGGTCCGTCGAACGCGCATCTGTCCTTCTGGTCTGTTGGCGACCCAGAGAGGATTCGTCGTGCTGCGTATATGGAAATGCTGAGTGCCTCCAAATTCGCCGCTGCATTGCAGAGCGGGGACTCCAGAGTGATACTGGCCGTCATCGTCCGTGGTGACCTTCGCAGCGAGTAAGCCTGGGACATAATGTCTCGAGAAACCGAAAACTAATTCCAATCTGAATGGAGACGCCTCAACATATATTCAGTCCCCCTCAAAGTTAATGACGAGGTTTCGACTAATCTTACCCCCCAACTTTATCTCACCATGTCCAGGTTGAGGACTGAATGTACCTTCTCTGAAGTCCAGGTTTGTCAACACATCGTCGCGGTTGCATTGGCTCAATTCGGACCTATGGGTGGATTCCCGTCATATCGTCTGCTTTTCGTTAATACCTTGACGAAGCTGAAATTATTGGTGGATCCCATGCTTCCGCTCCGTAAGGTACGCAACCTGCTTCGGGGCACGTTGATTATTGATGTCTGTCCCAGAGTCCGGGTGTTGGGCACCTGCGCTTCAAACTCTACCCCAAACATATCATGTTTGCTGTCATTCTCGACCATGGAAATCCGCTTGTCCTTCTGCACGACCTCCCCGTAAAGCTATTTGATGGGGACATGGGGGACACAGGTGACGCTCCACAACCTGAGGATCTTGCAGCGCCCATATCGAAATATGAAATCAGTGAGGTCCCTAGCGACCTTGCCGCGGAAGTTGCTTTCACGCCGTCTCGGGTTTCGGCTGTCATGTTCCACTCGTTCTCCCGCCATGCCGGAAACGCTTATGTCGCCAATTTTCTCCATGGATCGGGTCGTACTAAGCCGCCAGATGCTCTGCGAGTGCATGAATTCCCTACGCCATTCAATGCCTCTGCTGAAATAGTGTGTATGGGTAACATCGGGTGCCGGGCGGTATGGCTTGAGCGTCAATGGGATCCTGACGAATTTAGGCTAATGAAGGCAACATTCTCATCGACTGGAGCGCCTCCGATAGTTGGGGAACTTCTGCCCCGCCATTTCCCATTACCATTTGAACCTCAAGCATGCCAGTCGCTTTCGTTCGATGAAGCAACCGGCCGCGTTTGCCTTGGCCTCCATACTGGAGAGATTTATCTTCTCGATTTGTGGGTAGCTTCACGCTTTTATTGGTGTGTACGCTGAAGGTGTTATGGACTAGTTGAGACATTACATTTGCCAAAAATACGTGCAGTCGTCTTATGTAGTGTTGCTAATTTACTTGGCTATCTATCATGCAGGACTAAAGCAATATGTATATATACGCAAAGATAAGATTGTGGAGACGCTAAGGATATTTGAGCCCACGTGGCATTTTGCCGTGTCTAATCGCGATCTTGCACACGAACAAACTGGTCGCGAGTCAGAACTTGTAATACTTCTCTCATTCTCCGAAACAAACCTCTCGACACCAATTATCCCTGCGGGGAAAGCCATGGAGCAAGAAATATCACAAATTGTGCATGCCATTACTATCGCCGCTGATCCTACCCAGCTACCGTTACACCAGCAAGCCCTAACTTACATTTCGACGATACAACAGAACGCGAACAATACTTGGCGATTAGCTCTTCCTATTTTTGTAGATCTTTCCCCCCAAGGAGTGCGAAAATATTCACCACAGGCCCGTTTCTTCGCTCTCCGAGTCCTGGAAGAGTTCCTCGATAATCGGTGAGTTCTCAGTTCGTTCCATACCTGTGTCCCATGGCGTAATTGGGGGGTGGATAAGGTGCTCATACACCAAGGGTATTCCTGATCTTGTCAAAGTGTACCGGGTTCGCGAGTCGCGAGATCATGGCGTCCAGACCCCAGGCCCTATAACACGCCAACACGATATCATAGAAAAACATTGCTGAAATTCTGGACAGTTTTGAGGCCTTAGATGAGGAATCATTCCGGACATTACAACAAGCTTTCATAACTTATATTCAATCTGAGTATGTCCATGGATCGGCTGAAGCTGATGCAACCTGTGAGTCTGATTGCCTTTTTTTGACAAAAGTTGATTCGATTGACGATTATAACAGTCCTTCGTAACAAGTTTTCTCATACACTGACCCTCTTTTTCCTCTGCACCTATATCAATCAGTGGCCAACATTTTTTAATGACATATTTACACTTCTGCGCCCCGCCGACTCCTCTTCGACCTCGTCATTCAACAAGCATATCTCTCTCCTCTTTTTCCACATCGTCTTGGAGATTTCAGGCGAGGTCGCGGATCAAATGATCAAGTCGGCACGGAGCTTCAATGTAGCCCGCCATGCACGCGATGGTCGAGTAAGGGACGCTGTGAGGGAAAGAGACGCGGCTAGAATCAACGAAGCAGTTTTGACCATAGTCGTTGAAGGGGCAGAGCAGATGGTTGTCCTGCAAAAACGCGATGAAACCGCGGATACTCGGCGGGAACTTGATACTGTAATTGAGATTGTGGACTGGGGCGTTAGAACGTTTGGGTCATACGTTGGTGCGTTATGAGAGCTTTTCGATAGTCAATACTTACTTATTGTTCCATTGATAGGATGGATTGATATTAATCTTACCGTCACCCCAACCACAGTCCCGCTGTTGTTCAATCTGCTCTCTGATTCGTCCTTGCCTATCCGCTTAGCCACTTCTGTTGCGCTTCTCCGCATCGTGGCCAAGGGCCTGAAGGAACCAAGTGACAAGCTCCAATTACTCAAGGTGTTGTCGCTAGGGCAAGTTCTTGATGCTCTAGAGGCAAAGACGCGAACACAGCAAATTGAGCGTGGGTCCGAGGTTGACGAGGGGGAGGAGTCCTATCGGGAAGCCTTGGGAAAGCTGCTTAATATTCTTGGCTTGGAACTAGCAAAATTGGCTGATGTGCGTGATCAATGGCTGGCTGGCATTTCAAAGGGCTAAAATCTGTTACAGGACTGTCCGAACGAGGATATTCGGTCTGAAGCGTCACTATATTTGACACAAATTTTACCAGTCATGCTACGGTTTCTGGCGGATGAATATGACGATACCTCTTCCACAGTCTTTCCGTTGCTGCAAGTGATCCTTACCAGCGCAAGTAATTTGCTTCCGTTCCTGTGATCGGACTTGCTGATCGGACTCTGGAACAGTACAAACGCAGCCGCAAGATGTCGTCGGATCCCATCGACGCCTCCAAAAGATCGTTCCTGATCTCCCTTCTCCAAGTCCTCTTGGATAAAATGAAATGGGCCGAGGAAGCAGACCCAGATGATGTCGATGAGGATGACAACGCCGAATTTGACAAGATACGCAAAGTAGGATTGCTCGCCTCCCTCGAGCTTCCGATTTACAATGTTGTGCCTCTCATAGGAGCTACGGACATTTATGGATTCGGTCTTGGCCATCGATCAAGACCTCGTAACTGATGCTGTCCGAACACTGTCCCTGAACACGATTTCTGCATATCAGAACGGCGTCTCAATCAAGTGGAATGACGCTGAGCTCGGCGTGTATCTGGTTTTCATGTTTGGGGAGATAAATAAGAGTCCGTGCCTATATCCTCGCCTGCGTCAATTTGTCTAATGATAACCTGGCAGGCGGCGGTAAAGGCCGGGCAGCATTCTGCCAAGCTCCATCTGTTGAGAAGGAAAGACGCAAATCAACGGATTATTCTGAATACTCCCTCACCACGCACGGAGAACTACTGTTTACTTTGGTGCAATCAGGGATTTCTTCATACCCTCATCTGGCCGTAGCACTTCAATTTTTTGAAACAGCAGCCCGCTACACCGATTTCTTCAAGGTTCGAACAGATTGTATTATACCCACCCTCCAAGCCATGATAGACGCGCGGTTCGTGCTCTTTTTTTGTTACGACTGTATATTGACCCAAGAAATTGCGAAGAGGCCTGCATAATGAGAATCCCAAATATCGGTCAAGACTGTATTATCTGTTTCATCGGTTCATCAAGGAATGCAGGAACGATGTACCACCAGAGATAACCACTAGTGTCATTGACGGCTTCCGAGACCTCCTCCCACTCGAGGTGGAAATCCCGGAGGTCGACGGTACAGAAACGGATATCCTCTCAGAAGCCATCAAGAGCTCCACATTCGACTCGCAGCTCTACCTCTATGAGACCACTGGGATTCTTTGCTCCCTAAAATTCAGAGACCCCCAGGAGCAAGAAAAATTATTGCTCTCTTTGGTAAAACCGTTAATGGACGAGCTTTCAAGGAATCTGCAAGCTTCCACCAGCGGAAGCCAAGACCTGATTCCCATTGTAAAAGTGCATCACATAATTATGGCCATGGGTACAATCGCCAAAGGCTTCCCCGATTATCCCCAAACCCTGCATGAAGGTCATTTATTGCCACCCTTGGATGTTTTCGCCCAAATAGCCCAAGCGATTCTTGTTTGCTTGGAGGCGATGAATATCTTTAGAGTCGTTAGGGACGCAGTATGTCAACATCACTCCTATCATCGATCCCATTAACGTAGCATGGCGTAGACCCGGTTTGCATTTGCGAGGATCCTCGCCACCGCGGGGCCCAAGATAACACATTTTATTCCACCCTTGATGGGCAATCTCCTCACGCATTTCGAGCCTTCTGAGTTGGTTGATTTCATGAATTTCATCGGACTTTTAATCCACAAACTTCAAGTATGATATTTTTTGCCCGCGGTTGCTTTCACTGACGAATCTATGCAGAAGGATATGTTTGATGTTTTAGACCAACTTATCGGCCCACTCACGGCTCATATCACATCCCTCCTTTCACAGCCGGCGTCTGGGACAGATGATCAAAGATCACACGTTGATACAAAGAAAGCATTCCTCACACTGACAAACGGTGTTATGGCCTCCAAACTAAATGGCATCTTTACCTCGGACAGTTAGTGATTCTTTCAGCACATATCTATCTTAATTTGACCATCACGCGCCCACCAGGAAATCAAGGGCGGTTCGAGTCTACAATAGAAACCATGCAGCAGATTGCAGAGGACACCTCTGATCCAGCGAGTCAGAAGGCGGCCTTCGCTTTCCTAAACAAAAGTGTCGTCATATGGGGACAATATCCTGTCAAGCAGGAAGGTCCAACCGAAGCATCAGATGGATTGCCTGGATTTGAAAGGTTCATCTATGAACGTTTCATCCCCTTGGCTTTCCGTGTCCCCTCTTTACCTGATTTCAACCTGAAGGATGGGCAACAAATGGCGGTAAGATTAAGATATTCTCAAACCAATTCTGCGGTGGGCTGATTTTTTCCCAAGGTACTACACGAGATCGCCAATTTTCTTCAGGCAGTGTTCAAAACTCGTCACACAGAGGCATACGAATTCTTTGTCTCAGTTTTTCTACCATCCCAGAATTGGCCATCTGAAACGGCTCTGGATTTTACCACAAAGCTAAGGGATATGGATGGCAAGGGTTTCCGGAAATACTTCACCGATCTTATTAGGTCTTCTCGTAATTCATAACAGACATCAAAATCCTTTCTGTATTATTATCGCTTAGAACACTTACCTCTTCCTATCGCATAATCCGATTCCGACCATACACAAACCACTGGGAATTTGTGATCACTTGTATGAATCACCACTGAACGGTCTCGCCAGAGGGACCCGTTTCGTCTCAGCAAATTTTATCGGCTCGGGGGCATATCAAGGGATTAGGATCCTGGCAAGATCCTTACAATGACAGCGTCAGTGTGAGACTTGAGTACCAGGTACGCATGATCAGCGGCTACCATCCAACATTACTGCTGAATGCGTGACGTGGGCGATCTCTACTGCGCCTCATTGCACCACCAACCGCCTCTCCAGGAACCTCGTCGCTTGAATCAGCGCTTACCAGTTTATTTCACATTTGTGATTCGGTCGATGGGGCATCCTGTATAAGCAACTATTTGGCTAGAGGCCCTCGGATTGATAACGACAAGCTGAAACAATCAGCGGTCCATTACGTAATGTAACTTTGAAGGCGTCGGGCTCAAGGCTCAAAGAACAGTGGAGTCACGAAATTTAATTATTCAGACTTACGCTGTGGGCATCATACAGTGGCGACGAGGATGGCCACACGTTCGTGTCCACACGCTTTGAAATATGTGGGATCTGACCAACCGCATCCCAGCGTCTAGAAGGATCAAAACAAAAATCGTGCGCTCTGAGGCAGCACTCCATTGTCAATGTCAACGCTGACCATTTCCCCGACAAATTTTAGAAACCTCCTAAGAAAGTGTGTGTTTTTCACGTTCTATATTCTAGTTACTAGAGTCCAGATTTCAGCACGGCGAAGAATTCTCCGCCGAGAAAACATGGTTGCAGCTGGCCAAGAATATCCGCGAGATCCAGAATCACAATGCATCAAATCTCTCATTCGAAGAGAACCATCGATTTGGGTATAATATGGTTCTCTACAAAGCAGGGAAGATGCTATACGATGGCCTTCTTAAGCTCGTCAGCGAGAACCTTGACAAACTCGCGAACGCGCATATCATTCCAGCGTTTCCCGCTGGGGGTACAGGGGATCCCATGCAACGCAATCAGGAAGAGGAGATGTTGCTAAAGGCCTTGAAACACGTGTGGGATGACCATACTGACGGCATGATCAAGCTAGGACAGATACTGAAATATATGGTATTACCTAGCACTCGGGACAATACGCAAATGATTACTGACATTTAAAAGGATCGTGTATATTGCAAGTCTGCAGAGGTCCCAGAAACATGGGACGCAGGACTCAGCCTCTTCCTTGATCGTATCATTCGCCCCCCGATCCAAGACCACCTAATTGCTGCTATCCTCAACCAAATCCAGTTTGAACGCGATGGGTATGGTATTCATCGATCCGCTGTAAAGGGTTGTGTGGGCGTTTTCTTGAAACTCGAGATTGAGACTGGAGGCATGACAGTGTACAAACGTGATTTGGAGCCTCCATTACTCCGCGACAGTGAAGCGTTCTTCAAGGCAGAGGCACAGAAACTCCTCGATTCTTGTGACGCCCCCGAATTCCTTCGCAGGGCAAGTCTCACCTTGATTTACACACCGCCCACTAAGCATCAACCAGGTTGAAGCTCGTTTTGAATCAGAGGATTCCCGGACACACTACTATCTTTCGCGCCAAACGGCCCCCCTCCTTTACCAAATCCTGCAAGAGCATCTCTTGACTCCACACTTGCCTGATGTGATGGAATTCCCCAACTCTGGTCTGGATGTGATGATCGATCTGGACAAGACCGAAGACTTGGCGCGGCTCTATCGTCTATCTTCCATGGTCCCAATAGGATTACCATGTCTGAATCGTTCAATGAAAGCAAGTATCTCCCGGCGCGGGAAGGAGATTAATCGCCTATCATATGGGGTCGATGGCGAAATGGATCTACTCACTAATGACGCCAGCGGCAAGGCAAAAGGGAAAGCTAAAACTGCCAACGGGGCGACACAGACCCTAACCCTCGCTTTGAAATGGGTTCAAGACGTCCTCGACTTGAAAGATAAATTTGATTATGCTTGGATAAATTGTTTCAAAAAAGACCGGGAACTTGAAAGTGGCATCAATGAGGTAAGCTTTAGGCCTCTCCGTGGCGAAGGCTGAAAAAACACCGCAATCCGCACAAGGCATTTGAATCCTTCATCAATCGCAATGAAAAATCCTCTGAATACATCTCACTTTTTATTGATGACCATCTCAAACGCGGGCTCAAAGGGGTCAGTAATAAAGATCTGTCCAGCATCCCTCTCCTACAGCTATATCTCATTTTTTTATTATATAGAAAACTGATACCGAGGTTGACACTGTCCTTGACAAGACAATCACCGTTTTCCGGTTCATCACTGAGAAGGATGTCTTCGAAAGATACTATAAAAACCATTTGGCGAAGCGTCTTCTCCTTGGTCGCTCAGTCTCGGATGACGCGGAGCGTGGCATGCTGGCAAAACTCAAAGTTGAGTGTGGCTTCCAATTCACTCAAAAATTGGAGGGTATGTTCCATGATATGAAAATATCTGAGGATACTATGAAGGCTTACAGGTCATCCAAATCAATGGTTGGAACAGTTTGCCAAAACATGATGGTATCTCCACTCATCTTGATTTTATAGGCTCACGATCTTGATTTATCTGTCATTGTCATGACTTCGACATTTTGGCCGATGTCCCATTCAAGCTCGCCTTGCAACCTCCCCGAAATACTGCTCAAAACCTGCAAATCATTTGAGCACTTCTACCTTTCTAGACATTCAGGACGGCGGTTGACATGGCAACCTTCTCTTGGTAATGCGGATTTACGGGTTTCTTTCAAAACGAGGCAACATGATTTAAATGTATCAACCTTCGCGCTGGTCATTCTGTTACTATTTGAAGACCTCTCTGATAAGGAATTTTTGACGTACTCAGTGAGTCCAAACCATGGTTTGAAATAAAGTCCATCTAATGACATGTAGGAAATAAAAAATGCTACAACTATTGTCGATGGTGAACTCCAGCGGCATCTCCAGTCACTTGCATGTGCCAAATTCAAGATCTTGAAGAAACACCCCCCTGGCCGGGATGTCAACCCAGAAGACTCGTTCTCGTTCAATGACGATTTCACATCCGCACTTCAAAAGATCAAGATTAACACTATCTCTTCCAAAGTTGAGACTGGCGAAGAACGAAAGGAGACGCGCGACCGTATCGACGAGGAGCGACGGCATCAGACTGAGGTTCGTAGTTGACCCCTTCATTTTACACGCGCCGCCTGTATTGATACCGTTTAGGCTTGTATTGTTCGTATCATGAAAGACCGCAAACACATGACACACAACGACCTGGTCAACGAGGTGACACGGCAGCTAGCTAGCCGTTTCCAGCCGGAGCCTCTCAACATCAAGAAGCGAATCGAAGACTTGATAGGGGTTGGCAACCTCAGTTCTCACATCCATGAGATGCTGATAATTTATCTAGAGGGATTACTTGGAGAGATGTGATGATCGAAAATCATATAATTATCTGGTAAGCCAGACTAGCGGCCTCTCCGGGGGACTATTAACAATTCATCCAAGGCATAAACGAACCATATTACATGTACCACCACAGCCCACTGGCGCCGTGTACATTCCAACTCATCATAATACTGTACACTTAATAATTCAGACGCACGTTCCAGGATCGAGTTGCCCGACCCGCTTCGCCTACTCACCTCACCAGAAATATACCCAAGGGCGAAACACACAAACCACATGTCACTGATAGCGGACTGAATCCTCCCCTACAGTACAGATGGGGATCTATCATCGAACTATCTACACCCCCCACTTAGCACTTGAATGTCCTTCCGATTGCATCTCAAACTTCGACCCAGCTCCTGATCAGTTAGTTGGTCGATGTGGCATTCTTCGCAGAATTTGTTGCGTCGAGTGCCTGCTGGACCGAGGCAGGGGAAGTGGCATTATTCCAATTCGAACCTCCGGGGGCAATGGTACTATTGCCCACATCACTTCCCTTGAAGTTAAGGTCTGTGGTGTTTAAAGAACCATCAGCGCTGATTAGGCTTTGCCCATGGCTTGCAATATTGGCATCATAACCAGGTTGGCGGCCCGATTTACGCTGCAAGTCGCTGCTGAACATCCCCAAACTAGAATGGAACTGTTCGAAGACGATAGTCTGAGTCTCAACTTCGCAGATCTGTTCGGTAATGATTCTGCATGGTCGAAATTTTATAGTCAACCCATGACTAAAATTGCATTGGATGATCACCTCTTCGCTAACTCCTGCAAGACAACCAGCCGTTGTTGGATGATCTCAACTTGTTGGGTGTGGCAAACGACCTGCTGCTCCTGAACGATGATGGTTTGGGAGTTGTGGGATCCACAAAAGTTGTCGGCGCCATTAAAATTATCAAAATTTTGCAGGGAGGAATGACCACCCCAGTTATTGAAAGAGACCGATGACGACCCTGTGCGGCTCTTGAGATTGGCTAGTGACAGCGATGGTCAGTCATTGATCAGATCAGTGGCACTGCTAACTCACATAGATCACGGTTCCGGGAAAGAGGTGATGAGGTCACCATTGAAGCGAACGAGACGAGAGAGACGATAAGAAGAGCTGCCTTCGAAAACATGTTGACTGTAGGAACGATTGAAAGTGCTGATGAATTTTTAGGACCACAGACTCAGGTGCATTGAAGACCAACTGACCAGTGGCGCGATAAACTTGATAATTCAAAGCCGACCTGGGCTGAAATTAATAAACTGGGACTGGCCCGGGGGGTGTTTGGAAAAGACGGGAGGGTTTGGAGAACGAAAGGGGGGTGCAAAAAATAACACAGGTGGTAGGATTTTATAATCCAGAGCGTTTCCAACCAATGGAAATATGGCTGATAGCTTGGAAGATGGGAGCATTCCATTTCCATGGGGATTACTATGTATGGGTCCCAGGTAGCATGTAGAGAAGAAGTACCGCCTCGAGGAACTTTTAGTTCGAAGCATGTATTGTGTGCATGGGATCCAATGAGATCTGTGGTCACATCGTGGCACTTGTGAGTTTAACATTCATGTCCCCAGTGGGCGTTCATTTCTGCGATACAATTCAATCATATGCTCGTACCCTCTCCTGTGTGATTAGGGAGGGATTCGACTGGGACGACTCACTTGGACTGTACGCAGCATGAATCACACTCAAGTGGTGATGCCGTCACTGGAAGTTCCAAAATGCTGAGAGCCGCTGTCAGTAACCATGACCGTTTGAGAAATGATAGTTGTCAAGATTTGAAGCTTATGCGGTTTCTATCAACTATCTCTCATGGTCAGAGTTCTCCGTTCTCCCGACTCCATCATGCCAAGAGGTCGATATCATGTTGAACAATAATCCTGGCTTCATTACGACATTTGAATGCTATGGCCATGTGCATGATGATGTAGAGGTGGCCGGGGGTCGGATTCTGGATTCTACATCTGATTTCGGGAATTCCGACGGCGACATTAACTCGATGGTGATATTCCCAGTTGCAATTGAGAAGGTCGGCTGCTGTGTGTAAGTACTTCAGTCTCGCATCAAATTATCATCCGAGGTGTTTCCCTTCGCTCGGGTTTTGTTTCAATCATCTAATCTTCCGAGGTGATTATTGACTACAACAGTGATCAAGTTTGAAATATGCTAAACAGTCCTTCGAAAACGGTATCCTATGTATTTTATCATTCAGGCCATAAATGAACCACTCATTGGTAGAGCCTAGCTCTACAAGCCATGAGTGAGTATATCACTTTTGAATATGGTCAGCCAAGGGTTCGGATGAGCTTCCGGATATGCTCACTTAGAAAGAGCTAGCAGCATGGGCGGCGTTGAAGGCACTGCCGACGGATATGGGGGAGTGTACGCTGTCCCAGTTGGACCCGTGGACGACGACAGTGTGGCTTCCGACATCGTGGCCACTGAAACCAAAGTCGTGGTTGCTTAACGAGCCGTCAACGCTGACGATATCACTGAAGTGGTTGACGATGCTGTCGTCAAAGCCAACTTGGTGACCGGAGGAACGTCTGAGGTCGTCACTGAAGCCGCCAAGGCTGGAATGGAATTGTTGAAACACGATGGTCTGGGTCTCGACTTCGCAGATTTGTTCTGAGATGATCCTAATAAAAAGGGTGAATAATGATAAGGGCTGGTCGGAGAACTTTTACCTCTTGGCCATCTCCTGGAGGACAACCAAACGTTGTTGGATGATTTCGATCCTCTCCGTGTGGCACACCACCTCTTGCTGTTGCTCGACGACGGTCTGAGAGAATGAGGATCCAGAAAAGTTGTCAGATCCGTAGAAATTGTCGAAGTTGCTCAGTGAAGCATGCCCCCCCCAGTTATTGAAGGAGTGCGAGTCCCGCTGGGACAGAGCTGCTGAAGATAAGAACGGGTTTACGAATAGAGGCTGATAGAGGCTTACATGTGTCTCGTGCGGTTGGTTTGTATGCCAAGGGAGTGGCGACAACTCCGGCTACCAGTGCGGAGGCGCAGATCAGATGAGCGGCGAGTTTAGCGAACATGATGAATGAGGTTTTCAAAGGATATTTCGAGTCTGTGTTTGGGTTATCAGTATGGAGAGGATCAGTTTCTGGAATTACACCCACTTGCTTGCAACACAGAAGTAAGGCCTACCCAGAAGAATGTTACGATGAAAGAATGAAGGATTGTAGAAGGGCAACCTGGCCGAACAAAGATGAAGAGCGAACGAAGGAGGTGATGATTTTCATGGAGAAGATTAGGGCTGCTTTTAAAGAGCGAGCTGGCCTACTATTGTCAACTGGGATTGAAAGCAATAAGTTCTGTCTCTATGTCAAGTCATCAGGCGCTCTGATGCTTGTCAAAAGTATGGCTTGGCATCTGGATTAGGACACGCACCTGCCTAAAATGGTATATCATCATCCTCTAGCACATCATGCCAAAACATACAGCTAATCACTGTCCTGGCAGGTTTAGCGTATGGGCGGCCTTAACGACGATGTTTCGGGCGGGCGGGCGTACCGGTACTCTCAAAACCTCTTGGCCCATTGTTGTCGGATCCATCATATCTTATGTATCATGAAAATGGACATCGCGTTCCGGTGTGCCCGAATGTCATGCCGTGGGTCCACGATACGCCACAGCCACCTCCAGAACCAATGTTTAGCAAGGTGAAACTAACTGGTAACAATGCTTGGCATCAGGACGTTCAACAGTGATGCAAACTATTGTTAGCACCGTTCAGTCCGGAAAATCATGGGTAAATCGGACGGCAAGGTATGGACACCCGTGGAATTGAAAGGTGTGTCCGGTGAATGTCACATACCTTATGGAACCGTTAGCCCGTTTCTCTGACAGGACACTCCATCAACGACAGCTGGTGAGGTCGCTCACAACGGTGGCTGACGTGCCATAACGCTCGCGTTGATAGGGGGTACTTGGGTGAGTTACATGGGCGACAGCAAGCATAGGTGGTGAATAAAGATAATGGTATTAACCTAACAACAGACTAGATCACAATTCATCATACGCAGGGCCCGATGTTTGGAACACTTCCGCCAATTCTACCAACATGAATCAGCCAGACAGTCATATTTTTCGAAGATCAGGAACAGATCAAACTTACTTCGACGTGTTTGCGGGGGTATCTCCACCGGCAGCACAACATTGTATTCAACGAAGAGGTCACCATGTGCAGATTGTTCAAACACTGGCATACCCTCTCCTTTGATCGTTTGTACAAATCCTAATCACGCGAATTAGGCCGGAGCAAGGAAGACAGCTGACGGGCGCACCTGGTTGCGTCACGCTTGTTCTCATTAATTGCACAACGTGCCCATCTAAATGTGTCAAATTCCTCTCGAAACCCAATAACGCCTGTCATAGTGTTGAACGAAAGTGGGCGCTGGATGTACTGGAATAACGGACCTCGTCAATCCCGATAGTTTCTCTCCAGTAGAGACTGCTCTCTTTCCTACGCCATCCACCCTTCTCTTTCCGACTTCTCACTCTCAGAACGACATCACCAGCCTCCCAATCCGGGCTCTCATCAGCCTCGCCCTCAAAGACCACTTCATGCCCCTCAGGCATGCCTGGTGCAATCTCTAAGGTGTAGTGGGCCGCGTGATCAACAACCTTTTGGCCATCACAGTGGGGGCATTTTTTCGCGATGATTGTTCCCCGACCACCGCAGTCATTGCACGTTACTTGGCTCTGAGCGAACATCCCTGGGAATATCTAACAACATCATTTTAGACTAAGCTTGATGAATACGGTGGCATAAATCACCTGTTGTTTGACAACTTTAACCCCAGAACCACCGCAGGACGAGCATTTGTGTATGTGCCCATCCGATGCTGCTCCACTGCCTCGACAGTGATCACAAAGGATACGTTTCTTGATCATGAACTAGGGGGGATTGAATTCGTAACTGCAATGAGAAATTCAGAGCCTACATCAATGCTTGCGCCCTCGTATCTGCACAACAGTGTAAGTTTGTCGGTCGGATGTCTGAAACGTAGGCCAGCCAATACATACATATCACCCAATTGAACTTCGAATTCTGTCAGAGTGCTAGGCCCCCGTCGGACTTGTTGGCTTTGATCTGGGGGAGAATGACATCAGTACATGAAATACCAATGAATGGAAGACACTAACGGCCGCCAAAAAAGTTCTGGAACATGTCAAATGGATTTGCTTGGTTCTGACCGCCCTCATGGGCCTTTAGGCCTTCCTGCAAATAGACATTTAAACACTGGTATCCAATTTAGGCAACCTCCTGACCTCGCCATGGCGGTCATAGATTTGCCGTTTCTGCGAGTTTACTATGAACTTTGGTAAAGGAAGGTGACAAGAATGCGCACAGTGGGATCGGAGAGAACTTCGTAAGCTGCCAGGGACAATGCGATAAGCGTTGGGGTACACCACTACCAGGCCCAACTCACCATGCGCAATCTCTACAAATTTGTCCTCTGCGCCTGGTTGTTTATTCTTATCGGGGTGATACTTCCTGCTCAGTTTCTTATACGCGTGTCTAATGTCTTTTTCTGAAGCAGATCTATGCACTGTATTTCAAACATGAGATTATTGAATGACATGAGGGTAGCCCGTGGGGTGACGCACAGTCCAGAACTCTGTAGAGGTCTGCAGCGGAGACTAGGGTCGCAAGAAGAAATATAGCGAGACAATAAGCTAGGATCATACTGAAAGCAGAGAGCGGAGGCAGGCAGGCGGCCAGTTGTACGGAGGACCAATCAAGAATTTGGAGAACATGTACTACGTGTCGTCCGGGTACCAAAAAAGGAAGCATGATCTCGTGACCTAGATCGTGTTCCACTGGCTATCGTTCGATTGGCACATACATATCTCGTCCAGCGTCCAATGAGTGAATAGCAGTCTTTATCTTTTTTTTGTTCCCAGCCAATCGCCAAGAGGGAATTTATTAGCACGAATTCATCTGGTCTGAGGGGGTTTGTGAATGCCCCAGCCCAGTGTCTGGTATTGGGCGATTTTAGTTACGGTCTATATGTAGTTCAGAAGTTTATCCCGTACATTGGGGAGTACGCGGGAGTACAAATTTTAAAATCCATATGGTTTTCTGCTAATGATTGAGGGATCCCCCGCCAGCGCACGCGCACAGCGGAATGTCTCTTAGTCTATCCAAATTGAAATAGGCGAGTCGCGAATCCCGTGATTCGGCCCGTAGAATTGTGGGTTGCCTCTTCCGAGTTGGTGGGCGTTTCATGCTTTTCATGCTGGACCGGTTACCACACCGCGTTCGCGTTGTTCACCTTATCCCTAAACATGGGTGTTCAAGATACTATTCCGCACACTATCCTCTCAAGGGCCTCAGAGGTTTGCGTATTTCATTTTCTGCACCACAGCCGTCTAATTTACTGGCGGTAGCTTTTCCATTCATGCTCTCACCGGAGAAAGCTACAATCCAGATGGCACCGAGCGCATCTCTTGTGTGCATGTTCAAAAATATTGTGGGCTCTCTGGGCGCGCGATACCTCCCTGGCTTTGGGTTCGAGCCACTGCGGCCGTCGCGGATAAAACCAGTATATTTCCCGGCATGGGTTATCGATGCAGAGGTCCAAGCTTCGGTTTCGGTCACATTAGACGAGGAAGTCATCCAGGTACGCCCATTCATGTGTTGGCGTGTCCTTGTCTTCATGTCCTCATGATGTTCCGCCTCAAGCGAACGGCTGTGGTGCAATTCCAAAATTCGTATGTGTGTACTTCCTCCCATAGATACGGCACATTTATCACATCATTAGATACCTCCCAGGTAATTCTTTCTATAATGTCAGGACTCTCAGCACCATTACTGATGGACATAGGTTCTGATTTCAAGGTTCTCTCCATGGTGTCCCTTTGGCCCGACAATCTCCACGACATCGAAGCAGTTGCCTTCACAAAGGACCTCGAAACTCAATATGACACTGAAGTCTTGTGTCTCCCTTACACCATCTCCCCCTTCTCCGCCGTCAACATCGTAAATTCGCTATCATATAGCCAAGCAATTGTCAGTGATAAAATTCGATTTGCGCCACCTTCCTTCACACCCACCATGGTATGTGGCTTTTTTTCGGGGCTCAAATCTAACACCAAGTTGCCCGCCAGCTTGCTGCCTATCCAGTGCTAATTCCGCTATATCTTGCTCAATACGAATATACAATACCCGGTCTAGACAATCCACGCAGCATCACACTGGTTATGGAAGCATATTCCCCAGAGGTCCGTCGAGTTGCTCTGCGCGCCCTTGTTCGGTCTCATTGCATTTTCGTAGGGGCGCATCCTGACTGAAAAAATAGGCGCAGAAGCTGGCGCCGCCCTTCGGAATCAATTGCCTAACGCGCCTCCCACATTTCTCAATTTCACGCGCCAGCTAGATGGTGTTGCTGTGCATGTTGCACGCGGGGCACCGGCGCCTTTTGCTCGGCTCGCAGGATTGTCCATTGTGCCCACGGGTCATGAGCTGGGTTCTGTAATCAGTGACTGGCTCGATGAGATTCTGGGCTCCGACAATACCGCTCAGATACTATCTGGGAGTGGTGTCATCGATTTTGACGATCCCCGGATACGCGAATTGGTCCCCGACGAAACCAGTATGAATCGTGCATGGATGGCCGTAAGCAGGGAGAGGGACACATTGAGGGCCGTGGTTGATGTCAGTACTAAAATCCTCCGTTCCAATCTAGATTTGCTAACCATTGATCTTCATCAATATGCTTGTAGGCCATGACCACCGCCGAAGAGGGCGACATCAAAATCGTTCAGACTGACGGTAGCATGAGCACCGAAGATTTAGTAAAATCAGCGACAGAAGGTTTGGGGGCACGTGCTGACGAATTGACTAAAACGAGAGAAGAAACAAAACCTATCTGGTGGAAGGAATGGGAGGAAAAGGACGCCAAGACCAGGTGACAGAAGTTGAATCCAGTAATATCTCTGACATCCCATTGGCCACACATTAAATTTGATTGATAGACATTTTACCATTGAGGAGCCTGAGCCAGGTTATGTGAGTTTTTGATAGTGGGCCATTTTCACCACTTCGACGGAGCCTCCGACATCGAGGTACCACCCCTCCTGAATGTGCGCCACTCCCACGAGCATATGTTTAAGAATCAATGTTCCAACAGCGGATTCTAGGCAACAGCCTCAGCGATCAATTCCAGTACCCTCTACCAACATCAAGTACCATTCTTCGACGAAATATGGGTCGCTATTCAATATTGCAAACTTCCGGTTTCGGACTCATCTACTTGTTGCATCTATTATCTATCTATCTATTTCTATTATACAAACGAGAAGGGATTTTCCCAGGCTTATGTCGAGATATATGATTGGCTGGAGCCTCCATACCACGTGGCTCGCCTGAGCCAAATTGAAAGCTTGCTGTTTGTCGCATCGCACCTCTCAAACCTGCTCGCTCAGCCCGCTTGCTCGATGCTCCGACATGTTACTCCTATACTATCGTGATAAATGCAAACTTTCATTGAATTGGACATTCTTCGAAGTGTGATATTGAGCTCCCAATGCCCTCTTCTGTGCACGAAGGTCAGTCAATGCACCGCCGTGACTTAACACAGTGAAGAGCAACTCTGACCGAGTGCCAAGCTCCCTCTGTAATCGGGCTATACCCATTTTATCCCAAAATTTCTGACATATTCTAGCAACGCCGAGGCCACGTCGTTGCTGCAAACCAAGGTGATTGAGACTGGTATGCACATCCCACTTAGTCCTAGCGGCGTAACACTCAGTTTTTTCTCTCCCTAAATGGCTATTAGGAGCTCGACATACGATGAGGAAATAGCCAATACTCCTCAGCACTTGCAACAACGAGCTCGCCAAGTGCTTCGTGACTCACTGCATCCCAGGAGCCCACATCGGCGTCGCGTACCCCAGCCTTCTGCAAGCCATGCTGAAGTGACCCAAATTTCATTAGATGGTGTTTTTGGGCGCACGGTTTCACCCTACCATCAAACTGCAGCAGTAAAATTTCATAATTGCGTATCATTCCTGTTTCTGATTCAAATTCTGGATTCCCAGGGCCCTCCGTCGCAACTGGGATCCACACCAGGCCCTAGCCAAGCTGTCCCGCCTCTGCCTCCATCTCAGCAAGCTGAAACAATTAACCGGCGGTCTATTGCTCAGCGACAGCGTCGGGAGCGCGAGCGTCTGGAGCGTCTGGGACGCCCTACTACCCCATCTCCAACACCAGCCCATGGTGTTAATGCCCGATCTTTGGCTCAACAGCGACGGCGTGCGCGCGAACGTGAGCACCGAGAAAGTGTTGTATCTTCACAGCATCTACCTGGCCAGCCCTTTGTGAGTCCATCACCCCAAGCTCACGTTCAAGAGCAACTGATATAAACTATTTGTAGGACCCCAACCCCGAGAGAGGGCTGCCCACTCCACCTCCGACACTTGGACCTGCAGCTCAACAGCATCATTGCGAGCATGAACATCAGGGGCAAGTGGCTCCCCACGAACGTCTTCCATCTGGACCTTTGCAAAATCAAGTATGTTTATATCTCTGAATGAATCTCATGGTGCTCTCCGAACTAAACTGTTTAATAGAGCATGTACCCAAGCTCTGCCGCGCCGCTCCCGACCCCTCGGGCTACGCAACAAACTCCTGTGACACAGCGTGAGTCTATTCTAGCTTGGTTTTGCCATGATTAACATTTTTCGGCGCAGCCCCGATCTTGCCCCATAGTCCACCTGAAGGCCAACAACAGCCTGGACCTCACCGTCAACGTGAGTGGTCCGAGCTTCCTGTTTCTGCTGATGGACCAAGCTAATACTTATTTTACAACAGAATCTGCCACGGCCACCAACACCCGCCGGGATCATAACTATGACCGTGAGCTCTTCTGTGCTGCCCGTCGTCCATATCAAGATCCACCGAAGCGCCATGACCTTGGTCCTATGAATGTCGAGTGCCCTCGCTGCGGAGCTCTTCACTGGCTTGCAGAAAAACTTTCAGAATCCTCAGCACGAACTCCGAAATTTGGGATGTGCTGCCTTCAAGGACAAGTTCAACTTCCACATCCCCGGGATCCACCTGACTTTCTTCGCCATCTATTGACTTCCGAGGATCGCCAGGCCGTGGGATTCCGAAATGATATTTGGAAATATAACAGGGCATTTGCATTCACATCGTTGGGTGTCAATGAGGATCACTCGGTTAACCGTGGTCGTGGCCAGCCTGTTTTTCGTATATCGGGCGAACTCTGCCATTATTCTGGTGCGCTGGTTCCAGCTAATGGACAAGTCCCTCGCTATTCGCAACTCTATGTCTATGAACCCCGCGCGGCACTCGATGCGCGGATGGAGTTGAACAGTGGCCTCAATCGCACCGTTATGGAGACCCTGCAGGATCTTTTAGCAGCAAATCATCAGTATGCCGCAATCTATCGTCATGCATTCGAAATCCTCCGAGGATATGATACCAACCAAGATGTTACTATTCGCCTACGTGTTGCAGCTGGGAGAGATCGACGTCGGTATAACCTCCCCACGGCTGATGAAGTGGCTGTGATCCTTCCTGGGGACCAGTCTGTTGCTGAAAGTCGTGATATCATTCTCCGACATCGCAGTGGTGAACTCCACCGTGTCAGTGACCTCCACCCAGCTTATTCGCCGTTGCAATACCCCCTCCTCTTTCCGTGGGGAGAAAATGGCTGGCATCCAGACCTCTTCTTATGTGAAACAGAACAGGCCCGACAAACTAGAGTACCACCAGACTCTCGCCACCAGACACGACGACTAACGCAGACACGCTATGTTGCGTATCAGATTCAGATTCGTAAAAATCAATTCTCGACACTGATGCATGGTGGGCGTCTATTATCACGCTACCTGGTTGATATGTACGCATCAGTTGATCAAAACCGGCTTCGATTCATTGAGGCAAACCAGCCAAAGCTGCGTGCATGTCTCTGGAGTGGTTTGGAGGATGCAGCGGAGGAAGGGGACGATAATATCAACCTTAATGAGCTGGGCCGCCGGGTCATTCTCCCATCGTCGTACATTGGAGGCCCTCGCAATATGATGCAATGCTTTCAGGACTCTATGGCCATTGCCCGCTACTTTCGAAAAGTTGACATCTTCTTGACTGCTACCACAAATCCTTACTGGGCTGAGATCACCCGAGAGCTCATGCCATGGATGTCACCATACGATCGCCCTGATTTAATTGCCCGTGTTTTCCAGCTCAAAAAAAAGGCCATCCTTGATCATATTTATAAACATGGTATTTTCGGGTGCGCAGTGGCCTATGTATATACCATTGAATTCCAGAAGCGTGGACTTCCGCATATGCACTGCCTAATCTTCCTGAAAGAGCCGCACAAACTTCTCACCCCAGAAGCAATTGACTCTTGCATCTGGGCGCGATGGCCTGATCCAACCTCACAACCCCTCCTCTTCGAAACCGTCAAGAGATGCATGGTCCATGGGCCATGTGGAGCTGCGAACCCCAAGGCGCCATGCATGGAGAATGGGAAGTGTACGAAGGGATACCCAAAAAATTTTCAGGAGTTTACAACCATGGATACACATGGCTACATCAGCAAGATGACATCGCACTAGAACAGCTACAGCTAGCTATTCTTGCCAGTCTGTCC
>QGOG01000372.1:0-18520 GCA_003313185.1 Collybia sp. MG36
CCCTAACCTAACCCTAACCCTAACCTAACCCTAACCCTATGTCAGTGGTCTCGAATCGGACTCACTTTCTGAGTCAGCATCTAGATGAAGTATATTGGCATCACATTTGCAGCCTCAAACAACCAAGGCAAACACCTACCTCCAACAACAATATCATATAACCTTTTAGCCTCAACTATGGCAACTATTGCTTCCATCATGACTGGTGTGGCAGTCACATCATCAATATGCCATTCAACAAAGAGTAGCCCAAAATCAGGGGTTGCATTCTTGGTTTTGCGAGTGGATTCAGCCAGTGCAGATTGGTGGTTTACCAATCGAATTTGAGGGCAAGAAATAAGGGTGGAGTGTCCATTTTCGGTTTGTGCGTCGATGAGGGAGGAGAAGATTGTGGTGATAAGCGAATACAAGGGATTTTCGAGGTATTGTTTAGCTTCACAATACTCAATCAAAATCCTGAGGTGTTTTCTGCGGTTTTCTGCGGTGTATTGGGTGACCTGAAAGTATGCTAAATGCCGAAGAGATAGAGGAAATTCACATACATTTGAAATGGTGGGAACGGGTGACGACATGATATCGATGCGGCCTGCTTCGCGCTTGCTGCGATTGAAACCGGAACGGGGAAGATGCCGTCGGCGTTTGAATCGGTGTGGCAATCACAAGTGTAAACTGCATCAAGTTTCAACCACACTGTGCACAATGACGACCGCTACTTCACTCTCATCTAATATGGGAAATTTGAGCCTAGACGACGACACAGAAAGATCCAATAAAATTCGAGCGGAACTGAAACAAATCAACGAGGTGTGTCCTTGATGCTTCATTTCCCCGCACCATTCTATGACACAACACGAACCCTCAGACGCTCAAATTATCCGTGATGGTGAAGAATCAACCGTACGCGTCCCTGCCCTACCAGTACACACCCAATTGGGATATTGATCATCGCCCGCCCGTATTCCTATATGGTCTTGGTCTCACCTTCGCGGAGATTTGCGAACACATCATCCGCCTCGACCTCCCCATTTCGACGGAAAATTCCACGACATTAAAATTTGAATTCGGGAAATATCTGAACAAACTGTTCGGCTTGGGCGAAAGGAGTAACATAGTATACGGGTTCTTCCCCAGGATCGGAGGCCCTGTCATCTTCCGGCTCAGGACCAACTACTATTCTGACCTCTCCGCCGAGAAGATAGAGGAGATTGAGGCCACTTGCGAGAGGGTGTTCCATCAGCGACCAATGTGGTATTTGGGCTCTGCGAGGAAGAAGGACTATCGTATTTCTGGTCTGCATCTATCTGATTGGCGATGACCATGTGTTGACCAATCTGCCAGAGCCCAAGTATTTCTTGTCTGTGGAATAAATGTGCCTAATTGTGATCCATGTTGAACTGGGGACTGGGGTTCTGTCGGTTCGTAGTCCGTCCGGCGGCGGACTGAGATCATAAGGATGCATGCACGTCAATGATGGTGTTTTCTGTCGTATTGGTCTTGCTGATGCGTGTTGCCTAAGACGTGGTCCAAATTACGCACCCTACGCCACCCGGTGGCGCACATAAGGCTGCAGTATCAAACAAGATGAGACAAAGACCAATAAGGGCTGGCACAACACTCTTGGAGGACAGGCACCGGTTTGGGCAACTGAATCTGAGTGAGGTCTCAGGCTGGTATGTGTTGTCGCAAGGTTCTCAAAAGCATTTTCTGATCTTATTATCCCTTGGGAATAATTGACTTATGTGCTAGATAGATAGTCTTCCGCAACTGGTTTCAAAACCCGAAAATCAATACTATATATATCGTTTATTCAGTTCGTCGTCGCTCCGGGGTCTGAAACGTTCCTCAAACTTCTTCAGGCGTCATATGTCTATATATTGCACTAACGAACCTGCGCGCGCACCAGCTACGATCGTGAATCCTGGATTCTCAGTTCCTAAAAGCTTGAATACCTGCCAGGGCTTTTGTGGTCACGGCCCTACGGGGGCCGAAATCAGTATGTCTCTTTTCCAAGAACGGCCCATTCCGACTATTGTCAACGAGGAACTCTAGAGCACGGCCTTCGAACTCTGGACGTGTCCAAATAATCAAGTGACCCCATTGGGCGGAGCATTGACCAGCCCTGCGATACTCAGGAGCAATCCTCAATCTCAAAACGCACCAAGCACGCGAAAAACGCGCTGCTTCATAAAATGGGTCAGCAATCCAACTGCCCTCCCTTCTCATCTATCACCTACTCAATTTTCAGCTGATTGAGCGGCACTGGCATCGTCTTCCTTGCCACCGGATTATTTTGTGCTCGACGTGCCTCTCAGCGGTGATGGCGCCTCCCAATGTTTGTAGATTGATTCTATTTGACATTCTCTAGGCGGCGACGGATTGTACCCGCCATCATCCTTCGCGTCAGTTCCAACATTCTAGCGGACGGTTCTCCCATCTACTAACAAGGTCCAGATACCCCATGATGTGCTCCTTCGCTCACCTCCAAATTATCGATATCCCAGTTCCGTCATTCGCAATATTGGAATCTTTTCTACAGGTCGTCGCACCCCATTTCCCTGGGTTTGAGTTACTGGTCCCTCGCGCATCTCACAGGTTATCGGGCAGCATGATTTATGCATGCTGATACCTTGGGACGAGCGAGGCGATGTTCCTACTAATGTCTTTGGAACTCTCTTCTGACGCTTCGGAGTAGAGACTTATTCTGGTACGAGGAATCACAGTCTTGATATGGATCGTGTTGCTATTACGGCCGCAGAGCGCACAATTGAACAGGCCTTTGAGGTAAGTCGACTTTTCTTGATAACCCCGCCCCTGCCCCTGCTGACCGACGGCACTGCCCAGCTATCGCCCCAACCAAAGGGACCGCCGACAGACGCAGAATTGCTGCCACTGCGCTCGATTGAATGGACGACATTCACAGACACCCCATATAACCCGGTCCTCGAGCAGACCAATGTCACTGAGATTCTCGGTGAGCTGACCTGAGACAACGAAGGGAAATGAGCTGATTTTGGTGGTCTCCAGCCTGTCTAATGATGACGAGCTCAAGGACGAGCTCAGCAATGCCAAATCGTGGCTGCCGTCGTCGTCTCCTTCACCGGTGTTTGTAACAACATCCCCGGCCCCCATTTTTTCTCTGCCACCGTCATAAGTAGTGTAGATTTGAGCCCTTCTCGAGTTGCACTGTCCATCCCGCTGTATCGTACAATATTTATTCACTCCTTCTGGGGAGCGTGTAATAAACATCACATGTTTAAAGTATATAAAAAGAGAGTCATGGTTTTATTCGCCATGGAAAGCAATGTCGTCTGACTCGTCAGCTTGCCTCCAGACGCACAAAATACAATGGTTGGGAAACTAAAACGGGGGGTTGCGGGTGCTGAGGTTTGGATTATAGTCAGGAGAATATCAAGAACAATCTGGGTAGAGAGGTTGAAAGCACGACAATGAGCTGCTCGAGGCGCTAGGCCGTGCCACGGTATACTAGAGACCCCTCCTAGATCCCTAATAAATGTATACCAACTTGCAATGTTCACAACCCTCATCTCATGACCGCGAAAAGCCGTCGAGTCCTCCCTTTTTATTCATGTCATATTACTGACGTGTATCTTACTATTAGATTCGACTGCGCAGTGCTACCGTCGAGGCCTTCAGATAGCGTTGTATGCCCTCTAATCAACAACTTACATACCCTCCAATCCGTTCTCAACAACTCCCCTGTGCAGCTTGCCCAGCTCTCACCGGCTGGCAAAAACTCAAACAAGATACCTGTGATAGATCAACACCGCACGTTTGATGGCGGACAAACTCTTTCAAAAATTCGTCTGGCATACCCGAGACGTTGATGCTGAGCGCTTCAAAAAGGATCCTAGGCTTAGCAAGGGTATTCCTGTTGGCACAGAAAAGGTGTACACAGATGCTGATCAAGGTAAATTTTATCCCTCGAAGTGGTATATAAGACTAGTAACGATTCATCAGCCGTTCGACACCTCGACACACTCCTCTCCTTCGTTCTCACCAATTCTAAAGTTTGTAAACTTTTCTCAGACTTCTCGCTCATCGGCTGGCGGCCGCGATCTACTTGCGTGGGGTATAGCCAAAGCCGCTGGCGCCATTACACTCAATGCGGACGCTCTTCCTCGCGTTGACGACTTGGCACCCCACAATCAGTTCATCCCTAAAGGTGGGCACACAGATGCTCTCAACGAGACACCAGTGCTCGAGGCTCATGTTTCAGGGACTGATATCAAAGTTTCACAACACCTCAAGGGCATGATGGATCAAGTGGAAGGACATACTCGGGATGTGCGTGAGGGTGGTCCCAAAGTCGCAAACGAGATGAAGGGGGATGCGGAGGTCAAGAACTTCAAACAAGTTACAAGGTATCATGGATCGCATGAGGAGCACACGCGTGAGTTCATTCAATATCTGCCTCAACGCATGTGCCAAGTTTCTGTAGGACGGGCTTTCTGATAGGGTACCCCAGCAACATGGACCGCGACAATTGACATGAGTTTCTCACCGAGGAGTATTTCCCAACGGAACGTCACCAATTCGTTTACCAGAAAGAAGGTGTGTATATTTTCATCGCGAGGACAATCATTCCAACATTTATTGCAGGTCATTATTGAGTGCCAGAAGGATGACAATTATTGAGGCTCCTTCCGCTAGCTTCTCGGCCACCTTGACGAATACGCGCAGCATGTGAAGAATCAAGATCGCCGTGAGAGGCAACCAAGACCACGGCCAAACGGTTTCACGCGTATGTCTTCCATCCTATCGAGTCGTTTCACTTCCCTAATCAAACTAATTAGGACCTACCCCTCCACACCACAGTCAACGAGCTCCGCACTCTCCTTGAACATTGTTGACAACCGTCTCGCACTCGCTTGGATAGCCCGAGATGCAATATGAATTTATGCACAGAATGATAAGTTAGTTCTTCGGGAACCGCGAGGAGGAACGGAGAGCGAGACTACGATGTCAAATCTGGAACAGCGAAGCAGGAAAGAGACCTATGAGCAAACCCAATCCAATAACCATTGAGGATCCAACAGTGGAGCTGAAACCTAGAGACGCGTCGAGGATCCAAGCCCTCATGGGAGGGGTCAGTGGAATGAATTTTGAAGGCACAGTGCGGAATGGGTACCTTGATTATCCGTTCTTCCTGGACACTAATCAAATGCCGCGAACATGAGATGGAACTCGACTAAATAGGATGAGTACCCAGGTGTTCAGAACTTCGCGTCGCAATGGAAACTTACAATTGTGGCTGCTTGTGATTGTATCTTGGTAGCGCACGTAGAACAAGTGTATGATATGAATCGGCACTGCCGCGAGTCACCGCTCAAACATCTTGTTTACCTGAGCACAAAAAACATTAGTTTTCCGAAAAGATCAGGGAGGAAACTCGTACCCGAGCACATTGGGACCTTACAAGGTCCCAAAAAATTTCGGACATTGTTCGTTCCAACTTCCAGGTTGAATTACCTGTGGACCTGAAACGACGAGGAATATATGATTCACTCCATCCGTCGTTGTTATGAATACACATACCTAACAATGGTAGACTATGTCCCGGGCAGGAACAACCAGCTAGGAGGCACCGAACTACCCAACAGGCCTCAGGAGCGGGCAATAGACCGAATCGTCAGCTACAACAGTAGCCGCGAGAATGCTAAACGTCAGGTGCTGTCAAAAAAGCGTCGAGGTGACCTGGCAGCCACACCTCCAGGTCAGGATGACGGAGGCACGTCAAGCCTATTTTGAGCCATCTGAAGTGGGCGGAATAATGGAACAGGAAAAAGGCGGCTTGGCACTGACGAAAGAAGTTAGTGACCCTCAGGTATCCCTTGAACTCATTGACTTGCCTGAGGAACCTGAGTCCGAGTGTAAGACTCGAGGCGGTTTGTTGCCAGTGTCCATCCCCCAACAATACCGCACGATTCCCAACCTACTCAACATCCTACCAATGCTAGCCCCAATCTACAAACCAGCAGCCTTCAGCCTCGGCAAAGCTCTCGATTCGCACCTTCCCACCATCGTTCCCGTCGGCCCCATAACTCATGCTTACTTCCGGGCAGTCGGAGACAGATATCGTTAGTGACTGCATTCAGAATTACATCGCGGCTGCGACATTTGGTCAGGATTATCCACCGAGATACAAATTGAGGCATACTCGACAGCCTCATACATGACTTTCACCTAGCACCCCAATGTGTGTATCAACGCTGGCCAGCGCCGGAAAATCTCAGAGAGAGGAATAGGAATGAAATGAAAGCTATGGCCCTTGCTGACGGGAATAGTACCCCGGCCGTGACCTTGAAGCTGGGAGTGTTGGGAGCAGTGGACTCCATTGGGGTATTTAATTGCGAGGAGCTGCAGTTGTGACCGCAATTGAGCACAGGATGACCAGTAATGTGACGACCGTTGAACGATCTGAGAATGCTTTGAATATGGGGGATTGCACTGTCTTGGTCCTCGTATGCTCAGCTGCTGTGACCTAACGGAGCGGGAGCGGGTTTCATGGGCATGGGAACCCATAGGGCCAGGCCACAGGGCCAGCATTGAAATGATTGAGGAGGGCCCAGGGCCGACGCGATGGCTTGTGCGCTGTGAGACAAGGGGGGTTGTGGAGGCCGGGGGCCAGTGAGAAAATAGAAAGTAAGTATGGTGAGATACGAACCATGCAGAAACGGGCGGCGTCGGAGGCGCGAAACGCGGTCCATAAGGCATTGGATGTTTATGAGACGAGATGGCAACGTTTGAGGTAGTAGTCCGTGGTGCTATGGAACTTGTCGATAGTTATCTAGTGGTTTGGATCGATGGTCCCTTGGCCAGCTGCGAAATTGGTGACATCTGGTCAAAGGAGGTGGTCAGTAAAGGAAAATGGCTCTGAACGGTACGCACGTAGCCGCCATCACTCAGAAATGAGCCTGTCTTGTCTGTAGACGTGAACGCGTTGAAAAACAAACGCCTATCCTTTCTGCAAAAGGTTGGTTTCGCGGCGTCTATATGACCACTCGTCAGCAGGGAACAGGTGCAAATAGTTCTGTGCACCTGACGGATTGCTTGTACCATCCAAGATTGGAAATACTGCTGATGGACGCTCGCGCGAGGGTGTCCGAGGGAAGCCCGAGCCAGTTGTTGAATGTATTGATCAAGGTGTTGGTGACGTCGATGGACTTGGGCATGAAGGGGCCAATAACGGGGTCATGGAACGGTGCACGGGTATGGGGCCGGGTGGGCGCGTTGTCCTTGGCGACATTGATGAGCTCGCAGGCATCGTGCTTCCCCATCGCACCAACAGTGCTTACGTCCATAGCCTTGTATCTATGGAAAGCAGGTAAGTGGGCATAAGTAAGGGTGAGAGTGAGGGGAGGCGTACCCGAAGGACGAGCCAGAGTCGCCCTGCTTGAAACACATCTTCTCATCCAGGGAAGGGTCGAGCGTCTCGGCGCCGAGATCGAATGTGGCCTCAACCCCTTCGCCTACCCCGTGATTCTTCAATCTCTCCGCAGTCACCAGCCAAGACGAGCTGGTAGTCAGTGACGAGTTCGGAGTGGGTGGGTGAGGATGTCGCCAGGGAATGGAGGAAGTGTGAGGGAGGGCGTGATAGGGAAATGAGATGGGTGGTTACGCAGTGTCAAAACCTGTCCTGGGTTTCAGTGGGGGAATGTCTTGGAGGAAGGCGGCTCGCGTTGAGGCGGGCCGGGTGACTGTTGGCAAAAATGGATTTGATGATTTTGCAATAGTACCTTCGGACATCCACCCCGAAACTGTTGAATGCTCTGGGAGGATTCAACACCGTTTGAGATTACCGAGTATTTTCGTAAAGTGGAGTTGACTCATAAGAAACTGGAAGAAAGTCGGATACCGAAAGTTTGATGGAACAAAAAAAACATAACACTTACGGATTAGGACGCATGGATTTGAGCCCATCCATCAAGTAGGTGTCCGCAGCTCGAGTACATGCCAGGGAACACGTAAATCTCTTCGCCCGTCCTCCACCAGGTTGCTCATCCCTATCCCCATCCGCGGCGGGCCTGGTCAGGAGCTGCGACAGAATATTCTACTATGGCGTGGCAGGTATGTCTTCGAATTCTACATTAGATCAACGATACAAACCCTAAAAACCAAGTTCCCACCAGATTGTTTGGATGTCGCGGATGGGGCTCTCGATGGTCGTCAGCGGGAGAGTGGGCTTGTACCGCGGGATGATAGTTAGTATTCCTTCATTGGGGATGTCAGCTAAGCAAGAAGAGACGAGACGAGGGGAGGCGTACGTTTAGCCTTGCTTGCGGACTGGATCTTATTATTTGTGGCCCCACAGTGCTCGCACTGGAACAACACTGACGTTGGGATGCTATCAACCCATGGAATAGCCTGTTGGGCTGTGTGTCGCAGTTAAGCACATGAATGAGGTGTAGAACTTTGTTTACCTACCATGCGCTTGGAACATCACCACCTCGCTACTCCCCAGGCGCGTTGGCGCCTCGTCCGAGTAGAAATTGGTCGTGGTTGCTGCCATCATGAGACCAGATGCAGATGTGCAAGGAGCGCTCGTGGAAGGAGTGACTTTTGGAAGTGATGATGGTGATGCCCGCAACCGTCATGAACGTTTCGTAATTTTGCAGTCCTTTGTCATGACAGTTATCATTTGATCGGTCTTCCCAATGTACATAGCCATATCAGTTGCGGAAAAAAAAGAAGCGATTGGTGGGCATGATCCGAAAGGACGACGAGGTCCAAATCGATGGGCTGAGTACAATACCAACATCCACCAGGCCATCGTGCATCCAGCGGCAAGGTTGGGTTGAGTGGTCTAGACGTCTCGTTTGGAAACAGTGTTGTTGTGGGTAGTCCGTTGAAGAGCTCTGTGAGGTTCTGTGGTGCCGGAGTTTGTGGTAGGGGAAAAGGGGACCCGGCCTACAGAATGACGGAGGCAGACGCATCCCGCTCCTTTCGTTCCTTGATCCATGCTGTGTCGGGAGGGAGAAGCGACAGTGGGAGAATGTGAATCATTGGTCGAGGGTCCATCGAGCGAGAAGTTGGAATGAGTTTTGCTCGGGCTCCACACGACGGCGATGCAAGTGGAGAAGGCCATCCCATGAGCTACGCGAGCTGAAAGATCAGTGAGGCGAGCAATTTCAATGTCGGATTCAGCGATTATTTGCCATCAGTTATTCTTCCCCCGCGGGACCCCGTTGAATAACTATCCAGACCGTCCATCCGTGATTCGACTACATACTGTGATGAGGAAGACAGGGCTGTGATCAGCAGAAGTAGGCGCATGTGGTCAACAAATATATATATTGTGTTATTACACAGACGAGTACTCTATCAGCCTACCTACAACGTCCATCGCTCCAATCTGCATCATCCGGCACCCAACTTATCAACGAGATTTGGAGGGTTTCATACTGGATGGATGTGAATGAAAATCGCAACGGGTGAAGAACCACATACCTAGGCAACCCCAAGCGCCATTACTAATCCCACTGCCCAGCAACACAATTTAACCGGCGCCATTCAACATATCCCCCACGCTGTATTTAAGGAATATATCACATACATTTGGAGTCCTAGCAGGAATCCAGACCAGCACTGTATCACCTGAGTCCCATGATTAGTACATGCATCTGAGGAGCCAGAGCAGCAAGCGCACTGTTATCGAGAAGCCCGGACAGAACCCAAGATCAGGGATCGGCTTGAAGTCCAACCATGACGTTGATAAGGTTAATGATTGTGTTTGGCTGGGCCTTTGGATTGTTTGGATTGTTTGGCCGTTTCCTAAACGAGCCGTTTGACAAGTCCTTTTGCATCGCACATCGCTGGCTGCCTCCTGTCTGAGCGTTCTCGTGAAGGCCGCTTGTGTTATTTCTGAAGGATTGCGGTTATGTGCCAGCGCCCTTCATTATAGAAATAACACTCGCAAACCTAGCGACTTCGCCTCAAGACCTATTACCATCGCTTTTTCTTATTCACACAACGGCTGTCATTATGCCTATGTATCATGGAAGCCCCGACCACTCGTAAGTCCCTACTATTCAAATGCCACTCATAGACTCACCCCTCCGTTGCTCTAGCGCCACAACGACTTTGAATCTGATGTGACCCCGCGTCGTGGCCACAGCACACCACTGTACCCGGTGAGCCCGACCTCGAGCTCAACTCCCCAATGCTGAAGGCCCGCAGTATGTAGCTTATCCTGTGTGCATTTGGATGTCGTGCACGGCACAACGGGACCAAACATTGTTCGACGGCTCTGCCCCGCGGCTGGTGGTATCTGCGCAATCGCCGCTCGTGATAATGATAGAAGCCTAATGCCTCACTGGAGGGGACAGCCTAGTCTGCACATGGTGAACCCATTCCCAAGCTTACTATCCTAATGGGAAATGCTCACAGTGGATCATGCCCTCAACATTAGGCTCTTTGTTTTGTATCGACGCACATACATGCTTCCTGGACATGTGCTCGTTCTCGTATGTAGCCGCGCTGCACGCTTTTGATGATTTTGGTGTCGTTGCATCGAGGTTCAGACCTGTGGCCATCTCTTGATACGTGCATCAGCGAAGCGGAGAAACACCAACCAGTCGCCGCTATTGATGATTGAACGTGGTGTTTTATTGATACAAATACATCAACTCGGCGCTATGTGCCACAAAGTGGATGCGACGGCACGTGCCAAAGACCATGGTCTCAGATCTGACAGTGAGAATTACGTGACTCCGCCCACCCCCTTCCAATTCGTCAAGACGTTTCCTCTCCCGTGCTCTGACGCTTGCTAGTGAACTCAAGGGTCAGTCGTCAAAACCCTGAAGTGCGGGAGTGTCATGGTATTTTGGCTCGCGCCTGTGGCCCGCCCCCGCAATCCATTCACCACCAGGGGGAGTGCACTCGGGTAGTCGGGGTGCTGCGGTTCGGCCTACACTCAAATGTCAAAATCGGACTCGGTGGGAGCCGCGGCCCTCAAAGCCAAGTTGATCACCATGTCAGTGGGTGCATATCTGATTGGAAAACGAATCCGGCTAACTGACCCCTTCATCAATTCCGAACTGGAGGTCATATTATGGGTGAAGTCGTCTTCAAGTCACCTCCCTGAAGCGAGAGAATGGTATATGCTGGGCTGCTTGATTCATGAACGCACAACACGGGCCACACCCATTCGAAGACTGCAGCAGCGACAACCACTCAGTAGGCCATCGCGGCTCAGGGCGACTTAGAGACCTCGGAGTGTAGTCGCGTAGTCGCGTTTGCAGTTGCTTTCAGCACGGTGCGCCGTTCCCGCCTTCTCCCTCTCTTTCCTACACCGTTGGGCTCTCATTCACCTGCTTCGCGCTCCTTGTTCCTCAGCCGCCTACTCTGCACTCTCACGTCCCCTGGTGCGCCTCACGCCGATCCGTTGTCCCTTTCCCAATTTTGGGCTCCTCCATCCTCACGCCTTTCAATCACTCTTCGCCGCAATCTCGGATTCCTTCGACCATTTTTCATCGCTGCCACAATCACGTCTGTCGACTCGTGATTCGTCCTCCTCCGTCACCTATTTTGTGCTCTCGCACCCCCTCACCAATTTTAGGCTCCTTTTTCATCATCACGATCTTCGCCGTAATCCCCCCCCCTCCATTAATTTCAGATTCCTTCAATTGTTTTTCGCCGTCGCCCCAATCACCACCGTCGACTCGGTTTTCGTCGTCACCTCAATCACCACAGTCGACTCGTGATTCGCCCGCCACATCTGCAAATACCCCAAAATTTTGGCCCTCCCCGGCACTCACACCTCATCGCTTTCCGCCCCTTCGATTACCTTCGTCGCTCTCCGCATCGCCCACTATGCTGATGATGACATTTGCCTTGGCTCGTACAGGCCTCAAGGGGGAGATTGTTAGACGATCCGGGATGGCGTTCAAGAGGCAGTCCACAATAATTTGAACCACCTGAGGGGACCGGGGGAGAAGGATTATCATGTGGGTACTTCCTCGTCATGAGTCGCGACTGCCTCACTCACATGGTGAAGGGGTGGTCTGCATCAGTCGCATGGCGGTCTGCCCCACCGGACGATCTGCGGATTCCGAGGGATCCACACCACCCACGGTATACGAGAATAGGGAGCTCGAACTTTTCAACAATGGCGGGGGTTGGGAGTGGGGGTTCCTCGGTGCCAGGCGGTGGAGGATGGCATTTTAGATATATTCTTCGTATTTCTTGTCTTCTCGTAGTTCTTGTAGTTCTTGCATCTTGTATCTATTGGCCCTGAGAGGGCTGGATACCACAGATCTCATACGATGCATTAGTTATATACTTGTCATCTCTGTGGACAATGGCCTCTATCAATCTACGTATTCTATGGGGGGGCGATGTCAGTGGAATGAAGCTGGAGTGTGCAGAGCACTTGCCGACGGAGGATGTAGCATTTTGGGGGTGTCAGCCTACATCTAGGTCCGCATCCACGTCTACAGCCATTCCTATCCCCGACGAGGTCGCCCCATCAGCATGTTTATCAATACTTACGCACCGCGCCTGGAGACGGTGAGCGCGGAGGGTGTACCCGGCGCCTTGACTGTATATCACAGCCAAGGTGCAACAAGGGGCGGCTCGGTGAGCGCCGACATGTGCGTGTGCGTATGCGCGTGTTCGAAATTGATGGACGAGGCGGTCTGGCTCAGGATCGTTCGTTGCACTCCGCATGGCCGTCCATCGACGCTGTCCACACTCTCATTGATGATGTCCTCATTACTGTCAGAAAACAAGAGCTGGGGGGGAGATCAATGGGATAAGTGTCAGCAGTGGCGCAGTGAGACGAGACAAGGCGGAGATGATGGTATTGGGATAAGGTACACGAGGAATACATGGGTCAGCTATGTATGAGGTGTGGGATAGTCCGCATATAGGTAGAGGTAGCGCACATATAGGATGTTAGTCCAACAAGCTTCTGAGCAAAGGCGAGAACGTGAAGCTAAATAGGAAGAGATATGTGAGGTGGGCAGTGAGAGAATGAGAACGAAATGAAACGAAATGAAACGAAGAAAAAAAAACTTGGAAAGGAATATCAAGGGTGTTTGAGTCGTCTGGGAAGCCTAATCCATTCCAACAAACGCCTTGCCATCCGCAATGCCACGCGAGGCGATGAGCAAGATCTTGCTAACATTGAAGAAGGCCTGCGAGAATGGACGCATCTGCGATCAGTACAGTTCGGCTTCATGGGGTCGGACGAGCAGGAGACGACGAGCTGCATATGGGCAGAGCCGGTACGCGTGATAGCTAGGTTTCATATGCTAGTGCTTGCGTGTGTGTATAATTGAGGACTCGGAGCAGGAAATCATGATATTGGGTGTTGAGAGGTTGAAGGGGGGTGTTTGCATTATAACCGCGGTAAATGCCGCAACGATAGATCAGTGAACGGAATTCTTTTGGCGGGCTCAGTCTCGAATAACCGAGTTCGAATAAAATGAGAACTTGGATATCTGTTGATAAACGTGAGGATTGTATCCAAATTTCGTGAGAAAAATGTTGAGAAATACCGTATTCAACGCAGGAGCCAGTAGTCTTGGGATCAGGCCACCCTTGTGGGAGGGCAAGGTGGCAAAATGTGCCGTTGCAGCTCTCCCGTTTTCGAGAAAGGGAATGGGGAGGATAATGACAGGGCGGGGAATGCAAGAAGGGTTGAGTGCCTAGGCAGTTGAGAACAAAGGCAGGTCAGTAAAGGAGCGACGGCGTTGATAGCACCATCTCAGGTGATCGCAGGGATTCACTGACCAAAGGAATACTCTCAATTGCGCTCAAAGGAACAGCCAGCCTGGATAATGGTTGTCCAAGGAAACCTCTTAGAAATAACCCGTTGAGGCAAAGGAGAGCCTGGTTTTAGCACCAACCAGGTGACAGCGTGAAGCAGTGGGGGTGGCAGAGGCATTGGCGAGCGAGCAGGGCGGTGGGTACGGAGGCAACGGACAGCATAGGAGCGCGTGGACAGATCTAAATGTGCGTAAGAGATAGTTTTGAAAGCCACCTAAGATAGACGCACTCACGTTGTGCATGGGGAAATGCTGCCCCTCAAGCTCAGCCATGGACGCCACAATATTGATGCCGGTGCGGGGGAGAAACTGATTCAACGAGATCAAGAGGAAGCGTGAGAAGCACGCAACCATGGGCGAGGGCGAAGCCGCCGATGAAGAGCAGCCTGAGTGGGGCGATGGAGGCGCCAAAAAGCTAGTGAAGCAGTACAGGTCGTCTCTCATTTGCAAGAGAGCAATGATGTCGTCAGTCGCGGGTTGAATTTCTCATGAGTGGTTTGCGAGAGGGACCTTGAAGAGAGCGAGTTGACAAAACCGATGCTGAAGGGGAGCAACGACATACGGGATGGCAACATCAACAAGCGAGGGCTTTGCGGAAGAGGGGAGGTAGCGACATGTTGACGAGGAAGGTCGAGCTACTCTGACAGCGCTCATGGGCAGAAGATAGGGATGGCAATTCATGAGGGCAGTGATGGGAACAATTGACGAGATTGTGGGAGAGGGGGATGGTGGTGGTGATCTCGAGGTACAACAATGGGTTGTGATGCAGATGCGGATGCGATCTACCAAAAACTCATGAGGCTATGGGATATGAAAGAAGCCGGGGAGAAATCAACCACCAACCTCGCAATCAGCTGATGACCAAATCGGGACGTTTCGACGACAACTTGAACACTCATTTATCACCTCGCAATCATCGACTCAACTACAAAATGCCAGCCTCAAGAAGTGGCAAGGGCCGGGGCAAATCAAATCCTAATGTGGAAGCGAGAAAGCGAGGAACCTGGGCTGAAAAAGGTCTCAAGACAAGCAGAGAAACTTTAGAAAAAATCACCAGTATGCTTCAATTTTTTTGAATATGAATCCCATTGATTTTCTCCAAATTTACCCAGCAACCCATGAAATTACATCATACCCTAGTGATTTTGTTCATATTCACTCCAGTCATGGTGCTGCCACAGTTAAAAAGATCATGGCCACAAACTACCCAGACACCAATCCAGCAACACTCCCCACTGCTACACCGGCTGGCCGCTACTTTATCCCTATTCCAATGGGAATGGTCCTTGATCCTGGTCATCCACCCTATTTGGCCATGCGATTTGACCAGGTTATCAGCTATACCACCCGGAAGTGTTTGATGAACGCATGGAAAAAATTGAAGGGTACACCTATCAAGTTTCCTGAGCCTGATCATAACCGGTCAAAAACCCCTGCCTTACACTTGGGGATATGGGAACTGTATGCACAGAAACCATATATCACTCAACAGACCCGCTCAGAAGATCCACGGGTTGTTGTGGCTATTGATGCACTCCTTTCAATTATTGGAAAGGATATTGCTCCTCGCTTGAAGCGGTTATTAAAAGATTTCTGCCCTGAACAATATGAATGCCAGCTCCAGTGAGTGTTTTTCCCCTTTGCCTGTGACTGAGCTAAAACCCAGACCAGGGCTTACAATCGGGTCAAGAAAGATCTTCAGTTGAAATTTGAAGAGCGCCCTGCGATTGACTTTCAGGGTGCATTTTTTACAGTGGCTGTGAAGGAGGGATCTAGTGAGATTGTTCACTTGGATTTCAATGATTCTAGGAACTCCATTACATGGATTGTGCCTCTTGGGGATTGGACATCAGGAAAATCCAGTTCTGCCCTGGGTAACCCTACGTCTCCCTAGAGTTCCCTAGGGAGAAGTAGGGCTGGCAGGGTTTCCAATGCTGCTAGGGTGACCAGGGAAAGGTCTATTGCAAAAATTTGAACCCTACGGTCCCTGCCACACCCTGGGCCACCCTACTGCACCCTGGGGAGCCCCAGGGAGTCATAGGGGAGCATCAGGGCGATTCAGGGAACATTTATACTGATGCTCTTGCATGAAAAACCTAGGGAATGGAGGGTTCATCAACCTAATTAGGGACCTCAAGGCCTGGGGGGAGGAAAGGACAATGCTACTTAGATGGGCAGAATGAGGTGGCAGAAAATATTTATATTCCAAACTATGATAATACATGGTACGAAATACAAAAGGAAAGGGAGATAGACTGGTATGGAATGCGTTGTCCTACCCCCTGCAGCGCGTCGTCACCCCAATCCCCTGCGCATCCACCGTCACCCCAATCCCCTGCGCGTCCACCGTCACCCTAATCCCCTGTGCGTCCATCATCGCCCCAATCCCCTGCGCGCGTGCCATCCCCTAATCCCCATATGCGCGTGTCGTTGTCCTACCCCCTGCGCCGCGGCTGCGCGCGTGCCATCCCCCAATCCCCATATGCGCGCGTTGTTGTCCTACCCCCCGTGCGCGTGTCATCCCCCAATCCCCATATTTACGCGTCGTTGTTCCAACCCCTGCGCGCGCCGTCGTCTGTTGGCACATGGGATCGTCAGCTTGCCGTTCCCCAGCATGGGGGCGGCACTGCCTTGCCATTTCTGGGGGTCAGTACTGTTGGTTGCGGATCGTGATGGTTCAGGTGTAGGAGGGGGGGTGGTGCTTCGGTTGGGGGCTTTAACCTCCGTAGGTGGTGCTCAGTTTGGTCCTCCGGGCGCAGCAGTGTCGTTCCCTAGTGTTTGGTGGGCGCACATTACGATTGAGCATAGTTACGCAAGTATAGTATGATGACTTACCGTGCATCTGTGGGTTGTTGTAGCGATGTCCCGCGTTATTGTAGCGGCGTCCCGCGCCGTTGTTGCCCCGTCCCGCGTTGTCGTTGCGTTGCCCCAGGCATCCTGTGTTGTCATTATACCGTCCTGCATTGTTGTCATGCCTGTCATTGTTGCGCCGTCCTGCGTTGTCGTTGCGCCGCCCTAGGCGTCCTGTATCGTCGTTATGCCGTCCTGCATTGTCGTTGTTCCTGCCATTGTTGCGCCATCCTGTCGTCGTGGTTGTGATGTATTGCGTCGCCTCATTACGGTTCTGTTAGCCCCCTGTGTTCACTACTATAAAAAAAGCACTTATCTATCCCGGGTTGCCAGCCGATGCCCGTCGCGTCTATGTGCCGGGTTGGTGTAGTTGAGCTTGGAAGAAAGTAGAAATGTTTACTTACCCTGTGGGTCCTAGGCATCGCGCTTCCCGGACCAGCTCGCCATATGGCTTGGCACCCAGGTGTCTCGAAAGCAAGCAGGGGGTCATCGTTCATTCGTTCCGTTCAGTGGGGTGTTGTTCATGTCAGCGGTGTTCGCCGTCGTGTGTTGAGGAAGAAAAACTAACACACAATACAATAGTTAGAGTCAATATTAGAATGGAAACAAAGTTGTGGTGGACTTACTTGCTAAGGCGGCTCATCCGCTCATTTTGTGGTGCATCGGGATAACGGTGCGAGTCCGTGCGACGGGGAACTTTGAACATTTGTCTATCGTGTTGAAAGAAAAGTTCAACCGTGGGAATAGCCGCACATGACCGATGGGCCCGTGGGGCGCAAACTCTGAAATCTCACCGGTGACCGGGCTACCGATTCCCATCGTGCGTCGTGTGCTCGAAGCCCCTCTCCCCCGCAAATAGGAGAGCCGGGGGTTTACCTTTTGACGCAATCGACACCCACAACACTCGAAAACAGGGGGGCCTCACACTCGTACCATGACAGCCAGTGGGTCGCACGAATGGAGGGAGATGACAGGCTCATGGGTAAGCACACGTTGAAAAAATTCACTTGCATGTGACTAATTTACGCCCTCAGGCGCAAATCTTCAAAGTTCAGCCACTCCACACATTACCCTGCCCACTGTGCTCACTCAATCGTTGTGAGCGGGACATGCTCGCAGCTCGCTTTCACGCAGCCCTAACTCACCGCCGCTCTTGCTCGCAAACGAGCAAGCAAGACGTTGGCACTCGCGTACGTGAGTCATCTCTGCCTCCCTTTCGCCTCCCTCTCGCCGCCTCCGCCTCCTTGCTCCCTCTTACGTCCCCCACGCACACCCCTCCCATCCCCTTCTCGTCTCCCCCATCTCCTTCCCGTGACCCCTGCCTCCTTCTCCCCTGCACCCTTCTCTTCTACACCCTTCCCCCAGTGCATCCTTCTCGTCTCCCTTGCCTCCCGCCCATGTCTCCCCCCTCCCTCTCGCACCAGAACCTCCCATCAACTGACCCCCACCATGTATACCCCTCGCATGATGTCAGCCGCATCAATCGATGCGCGCGATGTTGTGCGAGGGCAAACCGCGGGGTGGGCCACAAGGCCCAGATGGTTGTGCCCCCATTCTTGCCGCCAAGCGCTGGGGTTCGAAAATTCGAACAGCGAGTCGCCTCCACCGCTCCCGGCTTCTCACGTCCCCGCTGCCCTCTCGCCTGCCCGCGCAGGAGTGCCATTATCCCTGCCAGCCAACCCCCACCGTGCGTGACGAGGGCTGGGGGTTTGAACGGTGAGGCCTCCATCGCCTCTGCGTTCTGCTTGTCTCCCCACATGGGACGCCGCGATCCCAGCCGACCCCTGCCACGTGCAGCAGGGGTTTGAATGGTGAGTCACTTTCATCACCTCATCCTGCTTGTCTCCCCACGCGGGAGCGCCGCGATCCCGACCAGCCGA
>QGOG01000372.1:18565-46759 GCA_003313185.1 Collybia sp. MG36
TGTGCGACGTTGTGTGAGGGCATTGTTGGAGGGGTAGCTATAGTGGGTTCTATCCCTTGCAATGTATCCTAGTGGTTGTACCATCCAATACTGTAGACCAAATACATTGAATACTGTTGCACCTAAAATTATCTGGGTAGCTGGAAAGATCCCAGGGGCTGTGAAGGTTCCCCAGGGCACACCAAGGCTGAGGAGGGCTGGCCTGCACACCCCCAGAGCATGCTAAGGCTTGTGAGGGCCAGTGAGGGTTGGCTCAGACATCCCCAGGGCACCCCAGGGCCTGGTAGGGCCAGTGAGGGCCAGTGAGGGCTAGTGAGGGCTGGCCTAGCTATCCCTAGGGCACCCTAGGGCCAGGCAGGGCTGGACAGGGCCAAGTAGGGAACAATTCCTGCCCTGGGAAAATCTGATTTTCCCAGGGCTAACTAGGGCTAACCCCCTTTTCCTGATGGAAGGGGGGTGAGTTTTGTATTCCCCAGCTAAACATCAAGATTCCTGTCCACTCTGGGCAGGTTCTTGGTGCCATGACTAGGATTCTTGCCCACTGCAGTGCTCCTATCACTGATGGGCACCGGTTGATCCTGACTCTTTTCACTGACTACAATGTGGTAGGACATACAGTAGCACAGCCTGTACCAACTTAGGTTACATGTTATTTGTTGAATAGCTATGAACACTGGGCTGTTAAGAGTCTAAACTGGGTGAGTTCAAAATTGAACCCTAAGTCAATTTTGAGTCAACCTAGTACCTACCATGATCATTTTACATTAATTCTACATATTGAGCACCCCCTTGAACCTTTCACCAAGTAACTATGATCAAAATCATCATGCATTGTTGAGGAAGGGCCGGATTGGTGTTGTGAGGCTCATGGAATAGTAGAGTGAGCGCACTGGGCTCTTCTGTTGGCCTGTAAGTAAGGCAAATACTTGGGAATGAGAGAGACCTACCCTGATGTCACTCTGATGGTTCTCGGGCACTTCAGATGATCCACCCTCGGGTCCGCTCTTTGCGTCCCTGGGGGCCGGGGCTGGCGCATACATGCCTCGCACTGGTCAACAATGAATGACCATTGTTGACATGGTGTGATCTGAATACCTGGAGATTAAATTAGCAATGAGTGACATGCAACTAAAAAGATTGATATACATGGCCAGCGAACCAATTTTCCACCTCAGCTGGGCGGCTGTCCAGCAATCCCCATAATGTCCTTTTCGTACCCGCTCTCAACAAGTGCCTAGAGGACATCATGGGCGCCGGGAGGCCTGCATTTGTATAGCAACATCCAGGCAACAGTGGAGAGGGCAAGATTGGAGCAGGTAGCCTCGGAGGGCTGACTATAGTACTGAATTTGCAGAGACTCATTGAGGATGATGATGTCCTGAATGAGGGTGTTGTCTGCCCAGTAGTTGTAGCTGCGACGTTGATGCTGGTGCTGAGGGAATTGGTTCAACGAGGGAGAACGTTGAAGTGGCTATCGACATGTGGAGGGTGCACTGTGACGGTGAGCCTCAGTGCCACTGTCTGCCTTGAACAATGAGTGATTACCCCGATGTTTCTGGAATGTTTCAACCATAGTGTGGTTGGTCTGCTTTGGCGCACGACACGCCTGGTTGTCTATGATGTAGGTAAGCCCTCAAATATTCCAAGTTGTTGAAGAAGGGACCTGAGGTGCGAAGTGTGAGATTCCTTCTGTGTTGTACTCAGCAACATGACCCTCAGTAGGCGCTCATTAGCAAGGTTGAAACAAAACTGGTCGAGAGAGTTGACGTGACCGGAAATATTCTGAGGGCCAGGGAGGTCGAAAAGGCCAATGATAGTGAAGTATCGCAACACAATCATTGATTGATGTATTCATTGAACCCAACAAAATTGTTGCCACACTCAACAACTATACTGTCACAGATGACAAGAGGAATCACGCTTGTCATGGTCCTCTGGTGTGCAAGCGGCGCCGAAATGGATTGAGGCCAGAAACTTGAAACCAATGACAGAAACCATGATGATGGCCTGAACAAGCAGGATGTAATTGGTGAATAGGCATTGAAGGGATTACCAAGTCCAGATCACACAAGCAGATACTTTGACATGCAAGGTCTATGAGAGGTAAGGAGTGTATGGGTCGTTCATCCCTCGTGGATCAGGCCCGGCCTCCAATTCCGCTTTTGCTCTTCGGCATCATGGGACCGCAGGTGATCCTTGAGTTTGTGAAAGGCAACCTGGGATAAATAAACCTACAACTGGTCATCAGGATTGATGATCCGCAATGTAAGAAGCCAAAGATGCACACCTTATGTTGACTAAGGACAATGTCCCCTTCACCAAGCTCAAACGCGATCCGCACTTGCTCTACCCACTCTTGCTCAGAGCCTTCCAAGAACCCAGTGCCGAGGCCCTCCTGGTAGCATTCAAATAACTCATCTGGCATCATCCCAACCTCAAAGACATTGATATTTCGACGGGTGATCTCTGTGAGCCTGACACTTCATACTCGTCCCTTGACGCTCCATTCTTTGAGTTGATTGAGACGCTGGGAATAGTTTGAGCCGACGCAAAAGATATGCCACAACTGGGTCTCACCAAGGGTCTCAAAGAACATATCAAACACCACCCTAAACTCCCCAATGACACATGGGCTACCACCCATACCACCCATGGCCCCAACAGCGCCAGGAGCCTCTCCACCGTCGCAGTCTCTCTCATCAATATCAGCCACCCCCGACCCCTCCCTCAAGGTGTGCACTCGCTTGATGGCATTCCTTCGGCGCGTTGACGGTGCCCAGATAAGAGATGGTTTTTGTCAAGGAGATGAAGATGTTGGCGTTCTTCAAAGATGCCAGCGATATGGTAGCAAAATATGTGGAAATTGTTGGGGGTGGATGTGTGCCGTAGGCGGGAAAGGAGGGCTTTGGCGGGTCTAATTGTAACGGTAGTGTTAGTGATTGGGCAAAGGTGACTCCTACCGAGCAAGGCCGAAGGAGAAAAACTAGAAACTTACCATGCACGCCCCTGCTGCAGTGTTCTCGACAACCCCCAGTTTCTTGTAACTTGCGCGAGACGTGTGGCAATGCAGAACACCGTGTCCAAGTTGAGACACGTGAGGTGGGACCGAGCGTTACGGGGCGTTAAAGAGGCCCAGGGTGTTCTGATGGTTGCGACCCCGATAAGGGAACTGGGCGGCAGAGCGTTGGTTGGTCAGGAACAAACTACCTGCCCCCCAATTGCAAGGGTGAGAGGTAGCGCTAGTAGTGTCGCGGGTGGAGGAAGGGGGCAACAATAGGCATGCCCCATCCGGTATTAGCGTCCTGTCCCATTGGGCAGCGGCGGCCATGCAGGCTCCTTTGATTGCGAGGGAGGCGACGAGGGCGCGGGTACTGCTTGGCACTTGGAGGGGAGTTGGCGTTGGGAACGTTGGCGTCGCACTCGTTTTAGGGAGGTGGGTTGATATCCTGTTGAAGGCCCACCTCCATCTCCCTCGATTGCGAGGGAAGGAGGTGAGCAATGAACATGGTGGAGGAGTGGCTGGAGTGGGCACGAGGATGTCATTTTGGAAGCTGCAGATGAGCCCAATGAGTACGAGCAGGGAGAAGATTTGAAAGGAAGTACACCTACCCTCTGCGGCGTGCGCACCGGGCGTATGTGCGGAGTGGCAGGTGACGTTAGGGGGCTGGTATGTGGCAGACTGCTGAGGCCTCTCGATCGCGAGAGCTGGGATAATGTGTCGGACAGTGAGCTATCCCCAGGTCACTCGACTGCAAGGGGGGCCACCACTGGCATTGAGATTGAGTGCCGTTCAATGTTGAAGGGTGTAAGAATGGTCAGCCGGCTGTTGAGAGGTGAGCGCGTGGGTCGTCTGGCCATGTAGCTGGTGTGTCGGACATGTCAGCGATGACCAGGCAATGCGGCAACGCAGCGGCGCGTGTGCTCGGCTAAGCCAACCATCAAACTGTGGGTGCGAAGTGTGTGGGGGATATAATCGGCGTGCAACGGGCTACTAGGTGCGTAGCGGGCAAAGAAGGTAGTGGTGGCAGCGGTGTTGGCATTGTCGTCTCGTCGGGAGGTCGAGTCTGTTTTTGTCTGCAGCCTCTTCGTCACTGTTTTCGCCCTCCCCGCCACTATCCCCGCCTTTCCCCTCTTCACCATCGTCTGATCGTTCCGCTCCCCCGGTTCTTCCCCATTCTCGTCCTCCTCGTCCTCCTCAGCATCCTGCACCCTGTGTGCCATCCCCCTGCCCCCATACCTTGGTCTGTAGCGACACACCTGGGCAGTGCCCACACGCAACCCACGAACATCGCGGCGTACGTGCAGGGTGCTTCACTGCAAGCGTGCCAGCGGCGATTTACTCCCATTTGAGGGAGGCGGCAGTGGCATTGGCAGGGCTAGAATCCGAATATGATTAGCATAAGCGTGATTCAAAAAAAAAAAAAAAAAAGAGAGAGAGACGCACCTTTGTGAGGCCCTCTGTGGAGTGCTGGGCGCACATATTGGGGCGAGCGACATTCTGGAGGCTGGCGGCGTGTGGAGAGTTGCCAAGTTGTGGATGATGTGCCCGCGACGACGTTAGTGTTCCAATCAATTGTGGGACATCAGTAAGTTGTTGGCCGGCTGTTGGGGGATGAGCGCGCACGTGCTAGCGACTTGGTTGGGGTTCCCGACGGGTGAGCCGGGAGGAACCGAAGCCAGTTCCTGCCAAACCGAGACTCGGCCTGGTTGCGATAGCCACTCGGCAACCCTACGGGCCAGTCAACTGGGTAGTGGCAAGGATGAAGGGCATGAGCAGGTGGCACTAGTGGGCAGGCGCATCAAAAGGAGTTTAAATAGATATGGCTGAGCGAATGGACACAACATGGCTGAGGGGTAACCCCCACGGTACGAATGGGATTGGGGGGGTTGGAACGTGACTAGAGGTATTGTTGACCAACCAAATACGTGGGTAGGATGGCGTGCAGCATAAACGAAGGGCGATGCCGTTAAGGTTCAAGGCGGGCGCAACGCGATTTGGTTGAGGTACAATCTCAGACTTGCTCATCGTCCCCAATCCCTAGCACCCCCTCATTGCCGACCCCTTGTGGTCACAGATGGGCCTGGATGGGGGAGAGAGTGGTGGGCGAGTGAGCAGATGAATGAGCTGGGGGTGAAGCGCCGGGGCTGTGATAAGGAGGGCAGGCAAGATGATGTGCAACGCGCTGAGGGGCGAGCATGTGGCATACATGGAGAATGCCCCAAATTACCCCAAATTAGGCATATGGCAAGCTGTAGTGTTGCCGCAACTCAAGTCGCAGCCTGCACCTAAATGGCTCGACTTCGGTTCGGCTTGCTGCAGTGTCGGCCTGACCCTGGCTTGACTCCCAGCTTCAGGCTGGCCCAAGTCGGCACACAAAAACGGTGAGCACAAAAATGACCCGACATTGACCCATGGTCGAGTCGAGTCACCCTACTAATGCAAATTGCGGTCTTAAATTATTAGATAGCATATCCTCGACTTTGCCTCGAAAGCTCACAGCGCACATCAAATGGTGTGGCAAATGACGTTCCGAAGGTGCAGGTGGGGTCTTCCTGGGTGAATCCTTGGAAAATGGTGGTGGGCGGCGGGCAAGGCAGCGCTTGCTTATTGCACATTCCCCCTTTGAAGGAGATGTAGCCAACGGCGATGCATACAGTAACACAATGGGGCGCGTCGAGGGGGGGACTCCGCTGTGAGATTGTGGTTGCGAGCGAAGATCCTCTGGAGCTCTTGTTTGCGGTCGTAGTCGTCGAGAAATTGTGAGACAGCGAGGATATGCCAGCTAGACAACCCCGATGCATCGTTGGTGTCGTTTCAGACCTGGTAGCTGTCACTTGTCATTGTTGGCGTGTTGACCCGGGCATTGTGTTTGAGGTTGTCAGCGATCTGGGTGCCGGTCACAACGCGAGCGTGCACTACATTGGTCACGAATCTATATCGCTGTAAGTGGAGTTGAAGCAAATCCTGAGCATGAAAAAAATGGACACTCGCCTTGCACGGGACCTTCCGATGCCTGTTTGCCTTGCCTTTGGTGATGCCACCAATGGCGAGCGTGCGCACATGCGGGATGTGCAAGTCAGGTTAGTGTAGTGATCAGGGTGTTGTTTGCGTATTGTCTATTACGGGCTCGTATTCGTCATGGACGTTGTATGAATGTGATCTTGAGTTTGAAGGCCTGGCTGGGTGTTCTGGGGGCGCGTGAGTCCAAGAGGTTCATTGTGAAGCCAGACTGCGGGGTGATAACCACAGGCTTCCCATACATGATGCCGGCTGGGTGCTTTCACGTGAACATTGGTCCACGTATGGGCCACATCAATTTGAGAGGTATGAGCAGGGTTGGCTGAGCAAATTGGTGTGAAGGCGCGGTCACCTCCTTCGGCGCTGTCACAGGGTCCCAAATGGTTGGTGTGCCGTGGAGCGGAGTGCTGTGAGGTCGCGGGTGGGCATCGGGGATGGTCTAGGTGCTCCGGGAGCTTCTACGGTAGAGTCGTCGTCATCTGCCCGGCTGGTGTGTTTATTGAGGATGTCCGAGCCAAGCAAAGATGGCCGGAGAGCTATGATAGCCCGCAAGCCTGTATCACGCGTCCTCTGCTTCGTTGGTGGTATTTTGTGCACGGTAATCGCCGTTTCTGGTGGCTCCTGCAGTGGCTCTCCTTCACCTGCAGTGACCAGCGATCACGCATGACGGGTGGTTATAAATGCAGCGGGGCGTTTGCAGCCGAGAAGCTAGTGGACATCTAAGGTTTTTGGAGCGGGCTTGCCATTCTCCTATCGCCCAGTACGGTTATTTAGGGGTGCTGAACTTAAGTGGAATCGCAGCGTTTCGTTTGTGATGGTGTCTCGCCGGTTCTTGGGCCCGCGCACAGGTGCTGTGGCCGGAACTGGTAAGGGTATCAATGAAGGGGTCGAAAGACAGACTTCCAGTGAAGGCCATGACGGTGACGGTGTGGGGTGAGATGAAGGTGTGAGTGGCGGGTTAGCGTGATTGCGTCCCGTGAAATTGCGGCTATGAGGTAATGACTGGAAAAGCAGCGTTGAGGACCAACCACATCAGAAATGGATAGATGAACTTACTGGAGTTGGTGCAGGATCCGAGGAGGGCAGCCTTGAGTCCCTCAGACCAGTTGTTCTTCTTGAATTCCGCAGCGAATTGGGAAATAGAAGTGGCAAGGTCAGGTGTAAATGGTCCATTGATGCGGGGCTCGAAGTCAGAAGGATTCTGGACGTTTGGTCAGTAAAATTACTATGCTAGGTATGCATAAACTTGCAATTTTAATACGGTTATCATATTCAGCACCCTCATTCGCGTGAAGGTTATGTGCAAAGCGTTGAGTGTAGTCGGCAATATCCGTTTGGTAGCATTGAAGTAGTCAGCCATACGGTTGTTGAAGGGGAAATGCAAGTGGTTGCGCCAATTTCAGCACCAATGTTGCAGATGGTAGCCACACTGTTGTGAGGATATGGAAGGAGCAGGAGTATTGGAATCTGAAAATATCAGAAGGCACCAAGTGTCATTTCTTATAGTGAAGGGCGCTGGCTCATAACCGCAATCCTTCAGAAACAACACAAGAGGCCTTCACGATAAAATTGAGCGCATTAGATGAAGAGAAAACCAACAAAAGTTGTGAGGGTGTGACTGTGACGGAAGTGCAGCTTCCTCTTTTGGAAGCGCACCGTCAACAGCAATATAACGACGTCCCCATCAATCTTGGTCTAAGCAAGGTCCAAACTCCACGAACCGACCTCATCGGATGAAATTTGGACCTGACTCTTCGAACCGACTGCATCAAGTGAAGCTCGGACTCAACTCCGCGAATCGACGCCGAACGAAGCGCGGACCTCCCGCGGACGATGATGACTATCCAGAAGAGCAAAACGAGGGGAGGAAGCCGCCTCAGGAAAACCGGCGCTCGAAACGAATCTTTCGGTAGAGGTATTGGCACTGATTTCCCCTGCCTTCCCAGATACCCGCTGTCTACCTTACTACGCCCACCCTATTACTACAACTCAATTCGTCAGTACCCCTTAGTCGTGATGAAATGCCCATTCCATTTCGTCCTGATCTCATCCAGATGAGCACTCATTGTTGCCTTGTTGAATCTTTGCCAGTCTTTCCGCTCGGCGTCTACCCCCTGAACTGTTTCAGTGCCAGAGTGGGACGATGTGGTGGTGTTCATCTCCCCTCATTCTAGGCCAGTACGTACGTGGGGAGAGAAAGAACACATGGTGTACATGAAGAGGTGGCTTGCCAGCTTGATAGTCCACCTGGTAAAGGTGAGGGCATTATCAATTGTTTGCTACTAGTACCCCAGCGCATTCCTCCCCATCTCGCACCTCCCTCGCCCACTTGAAGAAATCGCACTTCCGACGATGATCCACCTGCTCCTTCATCCTACCCTTCCCCAGAAGCGAGGATGGTTAGACCATCGTTTGACCCCGCCGCACCCGTAGCCATGATTCATTAGGTGGTCGAGGCCGTCGTATGAGACAACGAAGCCTCCAGGAGGAAAACCTCCCGAGCTCGATTAACTATGAGCGTAAGCAAGCTATTCAAGCGGCTGAAGAACGCCCCACCCCAACTGGGAAGACCGTCGCGGCCTAAGGCAAAGGGCATTGACCCCCGCGAATAGGGGAATATCTAGATCCCAGACGAGGAAATGGACCTCGAGAACCACCGTCGCACGTTGGAGGAATTCGCCAACAAAAAAAGCGCGAGAAGAAGCGCGATGAAAAGAACGCGAAGGGGTCCAAGCGAACCGGATTGTGTCTAAAAGCTACCTGGGGGATGCGCTCCAGGACCTCAAGAAGACAAGCAAGAAGTCATCAGACGACTCATATTCTGATTCGGACGTCATCGGATGAGTTGCCCAGTTCCAGCTTAACAGACAGACTGATCATCTACATCGGCGGATCGGTCAGATTCATCCAGGAGTTCTGGAGGTCAGCGAGCACATCATCGAGCTCCAACGGACGCTCATGTCGCCATCGCCGACGACACCGTAAGGTGCCCAAGGTCCGCACTGAAACCTGTGGCCCCACAACTTACGGAGGATAAGCGGATCCGCGCGTACCAATGACCATCGGTTTGTTACTGAAGGATCTGCCTATGTTCGCAATGGGAAAGTGGAACGGAGCTAACGAGCATTCGTTCTATCCTACTACATGGATGGGAAAGCCTATAGCTTTGACGGCCGAAAGGTAGTAATGACAAAGGAACGATGGACGTTGCGCCAAGGGTTCTTTGTTGAACTGTTCAACTACTGTTTCTCAGTCAACTATTGGCTGAAACAACGCGATAAGTTGCAGCGTTACTACCAAAATGATGAGTCAGTCTCCGAAAACATTCATGAACTCGGAGAACTATACAATACCATTGGTGAGATTGATGAGCACGAGCGCATTATTAAACTCTAAAAAGGCGTTCGCACTTCTATTCAGCAAGGGCTTTGGCTTAACGGTTGCAATCCTGAAGTATCAAAGTGACCGAGGTCACTAAGGCGGCCGAACGTACTGGAATTGCTGAATTATTGCCAACCTCAAGTCTGGTGGTGATCAGCACAGGACTGCTCGTGAGCAAAAAAAACGTCGGGATGACGATGAACCTCACAAAACATTCACTTCAATCACAATGGAAACTCCATACGCGGGATCGAAGAAATCGTGATGGGCCTAGACGAGGTGATGAGCAAGGAGGGGGTGACACACGGGTAGCAGGCCTCAGGCTCCGCACATACTCGCCAAAGAACAAGTTCCCGTAACCTTGGAAGGAAAGATCGAGGACGTCCATGGAGGCCAGCGCATGGGACACAGCCGGCTGCCCTGCCATTGGGCAAGAAGGAGCGCGAGGAGTCGCTTTCGGCAGGGAAGTGCTTCAGGTGCAAAGAAATGGGGCATATGGCCCGTAACTGTCCTAAAGCGAATACAATGTCATCGAAGGAAAGTAAACCACCCGGACTCACCTCATTCAACATAGATATCAATTTTGATGAGAGTGATGTGGCACAGTCCCTCGCAGATACCACTGAAATGCTGGGCTGCATTAGCACACTCGAAAATGAAAAGAACAACGCGCGCGCGAAAGCCGGGATGCATATGGGTTCCGGGCTGGTCAAGGATTTTATGATAGCCTGTGGTAACGTCCTCATTGTCAAAGAAAGGGCCAAACAGCACAGCAAAAAGAACGCACGTCGAATCTCGGGAACTTCGGTAGTCATATTCTCACGTGCCATGGTCCATTCTCTCGGCTGGTACTCCTTGATATCCGCTGTTTGCAGTGACAACCAAGTGGACTGCTTCCCCGTTGCCCAGCCTCGTTAGAACTTTGGCGAGACGAGCGGTGTTGTCAATTTTCCTGACGGAACCATGGAACTTCGGTTCATCGGTGCCTTCTGTCCATCCAGGCAATGAGTTGGTCGTATCAGTCAAAAGTGACTCTTTTGGCTACGAAAAAAAATCGGTTCGCGCGACTGAGAGCAGGCGAGGTCACTCACTTTCCAAAGCTTGATAGCATTGTTCCCGGCCCCAAAACATACTCCTCCGATACAGCGCGGCAGCAAAAGTGACCCAGCAAATCTTGCCCAGCGCTGTTGAACAGTGGGCGGGGAACCTGAATTAGACGGGGGCGCGATTTAAAATACCATGGTGTCCTCGTGCTTCGAGGTTTCGACGGCCGGGGTCCGCAACATGACTTTTGAGTTCCATAGCAATCATCGGAGCACGGGAGATGTGCACATTTGGTGGGTATCACCACACGTCCGGGAGAGGAGACCGTCTCGGTGAGGCGCATTTGAAGGTATGGAGGTGAGTGAGCCAGGGTGGGGGAGTGAGCGGAGTGGGGAGTGGGGAGTGGGCGGAGTGGGCGGAGTGAGGGAGTGGGCAGATTTGCAGTCGTAATTCCGATTCGTGGCAGTGCATGATAGCATGGTTGCCGTGCAGGTGAGACAGACCCGTGACACTAACAAACATCGCCGCACTGCGCCTCTCAAGGAAGGAGATCTAGTTTACCTGAGCACGAAGAATATCAGCTCGTACCGAAATATATCGGCCCGTACAAAATCTTGAAAAGTTTCGGAAACCAGTCCTTCCGAGTGGAATTACCCCTGGACCTGAAAAAGGGAATTCACGACTCGTTTCACGCGTCACTGCTTCAAATACATGTTCCGAATGACGACCGATTCTTCCCAGGGAGAGATGCCATGAGCTGGGGAACGACAAGGGCGTCGAACAAGAGTCGGCCATCGAGCGCATACTGGGCCATAGCAGTGCACAAAGCAACGCAAAGTTCCAGATCCATTGGAAAAGCGGGGACACTGCCTGGGTGCTCTATCATCACAGTGCAAGCTCAGAAGCATTAAGTGCGCACTTTGATCTACTGGGCATTGGGAAAATATCGCAGTCAAGCGAGGGAAAAGTGACGATGGCAGCGACTGTTGCTGACCTTGAAATCACTTTGAGCAATTTGGAATTAGCATGTGTCAACCTGAATCTCGATAGGACCATACCAACCGGGTATAAAACTTGAGGCGACTCGCTGGCCACCACCCAGCAGCGTTGCTCGGTTATCCCCCCTTCGACACCCCTACTCGACCAGATAATCTCCCTCATGGGCGACACCGTCGACAACAGCACGACCGAGGCCGATTGTGACGGCCGCTCAAGTCCGTGACTCATCAGACACTGGCCTGATGCCCCCTTTGAATTATTAGATCTGATGAAGGATTATAGATGGACTCACAGATACGGACTAGCATATAATCCTCGTAGTATATAAGACGACTGTCGAGATGTAGTTCGAGGACGAATCCAGATTGTGTGAACCCGTCTGGTATTTGTTCTCGTGTCAGAACCCCTTTGGCTTCTGCCACACCGATGAGCTTATCGGTCCCGCCCTCTTCGACGCCGCGAGGCAGACTCCATTCTCTGACCATCAGTATTACCACCTGGAGGGAGATGTATACTACCTCGACAATCCTGACAATCCGCCCAACGGATTAGAGACAGCCCCTGGCCAGGTGAGGCGTTATTGCTTGCGCGACGCAGCACTCCGCGGGGAAGACACAGTCTTGAGAACCCCAGGTGGGTATGACGAATTTGCGCGTCTTTTCAACAATGACAGAGATTATGCTCCCCACTTCGCCCAGTGGAATGAGGATTGTAGCGCCCTAATGCCCTTCTGGAGATTACCAATGGTCCGACGTCACCTACTTGAACGTTTCGGAACGCAGAGATGACGCACCCAAATGACACCTGCGCCCGAAGCCGAAAACCAGCGCCCAGTGGCCGAGTCACCTCATCTAAATCCTATTCGACTCGCCCGCGCCTGGCACCTTATACCTCCTACTCCGAGCCTATCGCTAGTCACATTCCCCGATGTCCATGGAGCCGCTGAGCATGGCCCCAGGTTTATCACAAGCCTCCAAGTCGTCTTAGGATATAGCCAACGAACCCAATGCAATCCAGCCATTCTGGTTTGATGGTAATTTCAAATGGGGCCTGCAAATGCAACACGGCAATCAGCTCATCGTAGCCACACCCTGAAAGCACCAGCAACAACACAACACGACCCTAGGCGCGATTGCGAGGGGTTCGTGTATGATCTTTATGCAGTTGCCATCCAAAGACCATGCCATGGGTACGCCGCCGACAACAGAAAGACCTACCACAGCGGCACTGACCCATGACGAGGCCAACAAATAACAACCTGGTGACTTGAAAACGTCCAGGGAACTAGCTCACACCGGACAGGTCTCGGGCAATCCAGGCTCTGAATTCGATGTAAGGTGCTGTTGGGCGTCGCTGATGTGGGTTGAAGAGCAGACAAGAAAATGAGAGAGGCAACCATTATGATTGAACCAATGACAAACAAGTTGATCAGGTGATGCAATGGGCTGACTGAGCAATTTGTGAACCTATAGCACTGTGACTAGAAGTTGAACCGGGCAAGGCCTTCTTCCATCGAGTGGTTCGATCCAATCAGTGCTTCGGTCGACGGATGTTGTGGACCAACTCGAATTCAGACTGCGCAGGTCCGATTAACTACGGCCCACCTGTCCAGATTTGTCCAGATCCATTCAGCTCCGCACAGAGCACGTTTTCACTGGGAATAACCATCAGGTAGAAGGCTCGAACCACTAACGACAATTGTTGTATAGAACGAGGAAAGGGGTCTTGAGGCCAGGGTTGCAGATCTTGACGCAGAGTGGTATGACGCAAAACTTCAACGTTTGTTCTCAACCGTCTGAACCAAATAGTTCAAAAATCTAGCCAAATTATTATTGTTGGATAATCGCATGAATATTGATGGTTTTCTGCATCACCTCCGAGTCCTCCCCCCTATCTGTTCATGTCTCCATTGTTCCGCAGATTTGGTTCTCCTTGACTCCCGCCTCTCAACCCGTGCCGTATATTATGGGGCAGTTCTGACACTCACCATGTCTGCCCCGCACCAACGCTCTCCGCCCTAGATTTGCAAACACCACATGGATTTGTAGAGTCCCCCAGATCTGGGAGGTTGCGCAGGTGAATGGCACAATTTTCGTGTTTTTCATGTACCACCAATACTCAATTCGTCCTGCGTATGTCAGGGGCAGCTCTGACACTCGGCCTCTCATTAGAGACGTTCACGCGGGAACGCGGGAGTGCGGGCAATTCATGTGTGCCCCAAGCTCATAAGTCATTACTGTGGGCTCATAAACGTGAGATGAAGCTGATGGGGGCATAATCCGCTTGTTGTATGTTAACTTTGTGATGACATGATGCAGCTCATGTGTGTCCCTCTCCATCCCATAGATTGACATGTTGGTTTGACGACCCATACAGGCCAACACTGTCATACCAGCACCTACAAGCGACCCAGCCACTCACAGAAGAAGAGCTGCACAACAATATATGCGGCTTGGTGCTCAACAAACACAAGCTGCATGTGCTGAGGAGCCTTTCAATCTTCAACAAGTAGGCTGTCCCATCACACCGTCTTTATCCTGCTGCTAATGGATTTTGTTTGAAAGGCATGTCTCCAATTTGAACTTTTACCAACCCACAAAGCTCGCTGTATCCTTCTGTCTTGCGCCCAACCTTTTGCCTGAGGCCGAGTCCCCGAGGAGCCGTTCGGCGTGTTTATCGTCATCGGTACGTCTCCCCCTCCCACCCCCACATCCGTTGACCGATCAATGTGCGTATTCGATTCCGCGACACCATGCGGGGCGGGATCTGTATGTCATGTTCAGGAACAAAGAGTGTGCTCCCTTGTTATACATGCCGTGAGTCCGTCTCCGCATGCTGGTATCCTTGATCTGACAAATGTGTGCAGGTTTGACAAAAACTATGGACTTGCGTCCATGCAGTCTCTCAAGAACAAGGATGTTTCTGAGGGCGGTGCTGCTGGTGCCAAGGGCACCATTCTCCCCCCGTAACTACTTTACACCCCCTTTCGTGCCCCGTGCTCCGTTAGCCTGGAGTAGGGGTGGTAATGCTACTGCATGTGTGTGCCGGTAGTCATTGGCTGCGGCCTTGCATCTCATGTAATATACATTCAATGCCCAATACAACATTTTCTATCCTTATCATTGTGCTTTTTGAGCTTGAACTGGCGTAGTTGCACAATATGTACAGATGCAAATAATAATTGCAATGTGTGGTATGTACCTCAAGAATTGGACTTGGACACGCTGTGCCTATTGCAACGTCAAGTAGTAACTGACAATTACAAGTACTGGACAGTAACATCTGCGGTGCCTATGAAATTTGCTCTGGCTGCTAGAGAAAACATTGTAATTGAGAGGGCACCATCAAGCTTGCTTGCTCTGATGCTGAAGACGAGGAGACTGGCGCAGGGCCCCGGTCAGTGGTACCTTGCGCCTTGGTTTAATAGCTGCTGGAGTAGTAATATTTAATGTTTCTGCGGTTGGCTTCCCCTCCTTTTCCTGAAGATTATTTATCATGATAAGCTTACGCTCTGCTTCTTCAGGTGCAAGTGGCGTGTAAGATGTGTCAAATCCGTGGATGCGGTGCCATTCCCGGCAGACACTACGGAAGAGTTCACGTTGCGCAGGCGTATTTTGTCCATCTGTTGCCTGCCGGGAATAGTGTGCCTCTGCAACACTTGGCTCATGGCCAGCCATCCTATCAGCAGCTTCCCTCAGTGGTCTGATACTCCGAGCATGTGTATCTTGATTGGCGATCTGTGATATTCCACCTGCATTTGCCTCGAAAGTGAGGAACTTGCGCTGGACAGCAATGGCGAAGTGACGATATGGCCGCAACCCCAGGCCATGCCCAAAGGATGTCTTGAACCAATGGAATAGTGCTTGCGACATCATCTCTGCATCCCAGGCCTTCCCCATGGATGCATAAATTTTTGTACCATACACGTTTAGGGTTGTTTGTTGCATGTTGGCCGGGAGAAAGTAGTCAAATAATATAGACTCCTCAATAGGCCTGGCAATACGGATGAGAACCCAGAGAATGCAGAAGACACGAAAGGGGAGAAGGCGGAGAATATGCTTGTATAAGCCAGAGCTGGCAGCACCTTTGTGGTAATCAGAGTCGAATCCACCTGTGCCGCTGGCCGAGTCAAATATGCCATGCCTTCGGCCCTTGCTGGTGTTGGTGGAGCATAGAGCAGCCTCTTCAGTTCCGCGCCCAGGGAGGCCCTGTAGGTTGTGGCAAAGTGGGTACTCGTTTAGCCAAGCTTGTTGAAGGTCAATCACCCATTTCATGCTAAGCTTTTGGTCGAAGACAATGCGACCACTATCGTTGGCATGTAGTCCAAGACATTGGTGTTCAGCCATCTTCGAAAAAAACCACTGGGACTCGGTATTTGTGTGCCCGACCCCAGTTTTTGTGTTGAAGAATATGCCCGTTCCAATTGTCTCGTCAGTGAGGTCATCTGAAAGCCTGTTGATTGAGAATTGCTCAACCAGCTGGTCGAGAGTAACCAATCCAAAGAGTATCTTGGTCTCCACGAATGCCTCGAGCTCCAACAGCTTGGTTTTCAAGGTGGAGCAATAGTCTGCAAACAAGAACCTGTGGCCCCCAATCACCAAAACATTGCCTTCCCACCAGATTGTGCAAGCTCTGGGTGTGTTTCGAGCTGTCACACTAAATCGATGCATCCAGTTACAAAGGGTGGCAAAAGGGGAAGAGTTAAAGTCTTGGAGGTGCAAGAGGATAAATGGAATTGCGACGTCTCTAGCATTAAAATTTAATGAGGGTTGGAAGGTGGCGCCGCAGATGGACTCACTCAAGAAATCGAGATTTTTGGTTATCCTGTAAGCAGGCAATCTGGTTGTCAATATGATGAAGTCCGCGCAGCCGGAAGGAATATTGAAGTTTGGCGAGGTAGTGTGGAATATGAAACAAAGAGATGTACCCTCCATCCTCGTTAACCATGCGGTATGCAAAATACGCAACAATGGGAAAGAAGAAGGGATCATTGTAAGCACCTCCTCTATCTGTCACAAAGTATAGCGAGTATAGAGCCCGATAGAGTGCACCTCGGTGTGTTTGGGTGATGACAAATTCATCACTTGAGGAGGTGGATATCTTCATGTCGAGGTCCTCCAGAGCGGCATGCTGCTCATCTGAGAACTGGAAGGCTGGTTTTTCATCTTTACTGCCCCAAGGGTCACGCCGATATACAAGAAAGGCATAGAGCATTTGTAGCTCATAGAATATATACGACGCAATAGACCTCTTATTTGTCAGTGGTGAAAAGGGCCGGAAGAGGTGCCGATACATGTCTCTATATCAGAGTGGTTGGGTGAGAATCAATCAAGGAATAGCAGAGAATTGACATGCAGTACTCACGGTGTCCCATTAGTGAGGTGAAATAAGACGCTGTTGTTAGCATTTTTCAACAGGCTCATATCATGGATAAATGTATCAGCAACAATTGCCCTCAAATTGAGATAATCAGCTGGACGTTTCTTGGTGTGCGGATCAAACCCAAACCCTGTTACTTTTGGGTATAGGCCGAGGCGTTCAAATGTGCTGAGGTGACAATCAATGCGTGTGTCGTTGAGAACAGGGAAAATATTTCGATAATCCGAGTCCATGTTGAGGGTACGGTCGGTGCCCTCCCCTTGCTTGATATATTGGCCAAGCCTTGTGCCTCTTTCCTTGACCCAGAGCTCAACAAGTGCTAATTTGGGTGTCTTGGGCAATTTTGCGCCGCGGTGGTGGGTCTGGGAGGGGGAACGATGGTTCATGTTGGCTATGCAAGCAAAGAGTCGCATGTAGGGCTTATCTTCAAAGAATGTCTGTGCACTGACGCCTGTTAGATAATGCGCCTTGACTGGTTTCAGGTTTTTTTTGCGGTGGCCTTTGGTAATGCCATTCTTCCACAACTATCCTCATCATTATCAACAGTCCCTTATCTCTTAGGGTGGTCCACTCGGTTCAAGTGGGGTTGGGCTATGTCGGACCCCCTTTCTGTTAATATTGGCATTGGCCAGGGCTCTGCCCTGTCTCCAATCTTGAGCGGGCTATACATTGCCTTGCTCCTGCATATACTTCTGCCCCCCAATAGGGTGAATCCCGTCAATGTTGCTGTGTATGTCAATGATGGAGTCTTTGTTATTTTGTCGGCTTCTCTCATATATACTGTCCCATTTCATTCAATTCGACTGTCACGGGTCACAGCCGGTTCGTCGAAAAGAAAATAGGTCACGTGCAACATATTTTCGACAAGGTGTTCCAAAATGCTTTTTTTGGTGCCAGACATGACGAAAGAAATTTGGATTCGCCGAAAATTTCCCCCCTGTCACAGTCACAAGCAGTAGTGCTGAATAGGTAAAAAAAGTCAAATAGGTTTTCCAAGGTCACGGGTCACATCGGTGTCGAATTGAATGAAATGGGACAGTAACACAGAAATCCTCTCCAGGTTCTAAACTTCTACAGGCACATGAGCAAAGGTATGACTGTGCTGGGCCTCAAAGTTGAACACTGTTTCCGAGTTCGTAATGAAATGAAGAACTCAGTCATTACAACTGGGCCCACCAAATTCTTTTCGCTAACCGCTCTATCGTCGCGGTGTTTGCCGTGATATCATCAAAACAATATACACAAACACTCCACTCATGATTCACGATTCTCCACCTACGTTTGATGAAGGCGACCGGTCGACTGCGTATTACGTAATGTAGGACATTTTCATCGATGTAATCAGTAGTTTATCTTCTTCGCGCGTTTGAACAGCGTATACTAGATATACACGAAGTTCTCGTGTTTCGCGTGCCCTGGCCTGGATCGGACGAGAATTCGACACAAACGCGCAATATCTCTACCCGTTGGCCTGTTTTTCAGTGGTGGTCAAGCCACTGATTGTTATCTTTCGTGGTGGTCAAATCACGATCTCGGACGCTCGTTTTTGTTGTTTCGGACAGCTGCCCTAGACTCCCCACTATGCCTGGAGACAAAAGAGAACCCAGCTTGTTTACCTCAGCGAAGTTATGAGGACAGAGACCCAGCTCATCAAGGTTGGCCTGTGGGATGTTGTCTTGTGCGACAGCGAGACAGATATCGATGCGAGGAAGAACCCCGAGGAGACAGAGAAGGCAGTGGTAGTAGCTGCCTGGCAGAAGAAGAAGATGGCGGAGGCTCGGGCGGGATCGGCTCGAATCGACGTTGCGCGAGGATTTGCAGCGCGGTTTGCGTTGCGGCGGCAGCAGTTTGTGTGCCCGGTCAAGGGCGCTGGCAAGAAGATAGCGTGCCCGGTCAGGGGTGCGGACAAGACGATGTTACGCCTGGTCAAGGGCGTGGGCAAGGCATGCCAAGGGGACAAAGGTTCAGACAAGGTGAAAAGGAGATCGCACTCGACGCTCGTCGCGAAGGATAATCCAATACGGCCGCTTACAAGGTTTTGGCGTGGCGGGACTTAGGACTTAGGCTCACGCGAGGTTGGGGAGATTTATTAATTCAAGGGGGTGCATTTTTTATTCTTGTGAAGTCGACGGTCGAGGGGGTGTGATGAAGGCAACCGGTCGACTGCGTATTACGTAATGTAGGACATTTTCATCGATGTAATCAGTAGTTTATCTTCTTCGCGCGTTTGAACGGCGTATACTAGATATACACGAAGTTCTCGTGTTTCACGTGCCCTGGCCTGGATCGGACGAGAATTCGACAACGTTTGGTTTCCGCAGTGCTGCGCACACTGTCACGGCGGTATCATGGTTTTTCACGGGTATGCTTATCTCTGAAATTACAGGTAAGTATATCCTCTTTTCCCCCTATTGTGGGCTCAAACTGAATGCAGATTTCGAGTTCATTAAAACGTCACAGTTGTGACATGTCAGTTTGCACTCCGTACAGTGGCAGCAACAACAACAACGAACAGCGATGACAACAAAAACAGACAAATCAACAACAAATGACAAGAGTCGACAAATGGCAAGCAACAATACCCGACAGAAATGACAATCAACAACACTGGATGATACCTCAGAGGCTTCATCCCATGAAAACAACGGGTAAGGGGATGGGTGGAAGGTACGCAACATGTCCACTGATGCATGATGATTGGTGACCAACAGTCGACCCCCCTCCCTCTCTCACAATCAAGAGAGTTGGGTGTCTGTTTGAGTCGTTTCACAGTTCGCACAGACCCATCCAGGCCAGCCGCCTGCCCTCGTTTGCACACCCCCACTCGCACATCCTTGTTTCCACACCCGGCCCCGCTTCTGGACGACCCCTCGCCTGCAGACGGCCCCTTCCTTGCAGACAGCCCCTCACGCGTGGATGGCCCCTTTCCCACAGACCCCTCGCTCGTGGACGGCCCCTCACGCGTCACATTTATGTATATTAGATATGTCTACACACATCAGAATGGCCATCGCCGCCCGCCCCTCGTGCCGCCGAGCACCTCGCAGCATGTAGCTGCCACACCAGTTGGTGTGCGCAGCACATCTGCGGGTGCGGGGTATTTGCAGGGCACTCAAGGGGGGGGCAGGTAGTCAATACCCGCCGTGCCGAATGATACCACATGGGATCCCGTGGGTTTTGCGCCACTGCACCGTTTGTGTGAAGGGGTTCGGTGTGTACCCGTACCCGTGACGAGGTGCGGTGTATTATTTTCGTACATACCCGCGCTCAAGCCCAGACGCACCACACATAATGTCACTTAGAATTACCTTGAGTCAACTTGCAGTTAGTTTTTTTGCCCCACACATTAACCAGGCAAGTCACAAGCCAATGCTAGGTATACCGTTTGCTAACATATGTATATTTTTGGCTGCCCTCGAACTTGGGCCTGCCATGTGGAGCAATGGCCCATGAGCTCAAGTACAATCACTTCCCCTCATGATATCATCCCTTCCTGTTCATCATGTGTCGCCTTCCATCTTTCATCACACATGATCATCTCCCCTTGCTGATACTGTCTCACCTATCCATATATGTTATATCTTACACACAGACTCCATCAGTAGTGCGCAGCCTCAGAGCTGCATTCCCCTATATAAACGTAGCTACAGTCATCCACCGGTCCTTTGAACACCCCCACTTCTTGAACACCTAGGCAAAAAATTTCCCAAATCTCCACCGATCTCTATATGGATTCGCAGACACATTCACATAACACATACCTAAGTATCATAGCATTCACTTTTAGCTCTTGTTTTACACGGCGCTGCGATCTTCGGGGTGCACCATGCCAGTGCTTGATCAGTCTAATTTATTCCTGCTAGGATAACCGTTTGAGTTGCTTAAACTGGGGTTGAGGTGCATTTCTGAAGGTACTAGTATGTATACAACATATTCCACAGCAGGAGGAATAGAGCATGTATTTTGTGTCGACACCCTGACTCGCTCCAACGAGTGTCACAACCCTCATCAAAGCAGAGTGCCAAATAATGCCTGAAGCGGAATCGGGCGCACTGATCTGCTGCTTGAAATTCAAACCCAGCCGGCCTTCAGCTGTTGCTGTGCGTGATGTAACACGTTCAAAGGAGTGGTTTTGGGTCCATTTTCACTGATCACCTTACAGCTCTGTAAAATCTCCCCGGAGAGCTCTGAGCCTTTCCAGACATCATGACTGTATGTATTGAAAGGATTCTGTCTACTCCGATTTTTATTGGATGATGAGGATCCATTTTGCCAGGCTCAACTAATGTTTGGTGTTCAAAGGACTGGTGGATGACTGTACATACGCATGTATTCACTATGTTTAATATCTTGTCTTATCTGCCTCTATAAGCCTCCTGACCCTGGAGCCTCTGTAAAAACAAAAGTCGCGCCGGGGTCACACACAAGTCATGTTAGTCAAGCAGCAGTCTACTCTCGGTCATGTTGTGGCTGTGAGGACTTTTTGGTGACACTGACAAGTCATATTGTAGTCAGATCAGTGAAAATTCATGCAAACAAGTAGCTGCAATGCATGGCTTGCCGCACAAGCAACAGAAAATCTTTACAAGTCCATTCAAGAGGCTCCGCTTTGGCAAGTCTGTTCAATCTCAGCCAACTGTGACAAGTGGATGATGTGCCAATGAATGATGAAAACAGTGATGAGCTTGGCTCAGCGCTGGGCTCGGATTCTGCGTTCCTGCGCCCTCTGACGGACTATTCCCGCGCCCGACGGACCCTTACGACGGCTTTCCCGCGCCACATGCGCGCCATGCAGATCACATTCTGACTCTGTCAGACCATCACCCAGCGAGCAGCAGGTGTTTTTACATATGTAAATCACACATTACTTACACATGGCTGCCTCATTCCTTCCTACCTATATCTACAGTCGTTTAGCACCCTAATAGAAAAGTTTCTAGCCCCCTTTCAGTTTCCATTCGCTCTCAGTTAACGAGTGTGGGTGCGAGATAAGTGCCTGATGCACAGGGAAGGCGGATGATGGCTGAGGGAGGCGACACTGGAGTTCACAAGGGAAAGAGTGTATATCAAGATAAGATAAAGTAATGTAGAATATACTAAACATACCTGGAGTTCACGAGGGAAAGAGTGAACTCCACTATCTACAGATCAACAAAGATAATTGAAATGATTTGTACATGTTTACCTACAACTTCAGATGGCATTCCCAATTGGGAATTGTGGTTGAGAACGAGCTGATAACACAACTTGGAACATCGTTTGACATCAGTGTTTCTCTTGCGCTCCGACGCATTTCTCCGCCTAAGGTTCAGCACGGGTAGACCCGTGGGTAAATTTCCGCGAACCGCACCCGTACCTCGCACCCGTGGGGTATGTACGAAAACTGCACACACCGTGGGTTTTTGCAGGCACCGAAGCACAATACCGCACCACCCAACATCGATGTGCACATCAACTGACACGGCGATCGCTGTTGGGAGGGTGGAGGGGGGTGGCCGCGTGCGCGTACGTCAGTAAACACCCACATTTCGCTTCCTCGCAAGTGAGGGAGGTGGCGTGATTGGTGAGGGAGGTGGTGCGATTGGTGAGGGAGGTGGCGCGATTGGTGAGGGAGGTGGCGCAATGGGAGGGTCGATGGGCATGGCCGCATGCAAATAGTAATACTTACATCGCACTCCCTCGTGAGTGAGGGAGGTGGCCAGCAGCGGTCCCAATAACGATATCTCCTGTTTTTCGGGAGAGGGGGGGGAGTGGTGACTGGTGTAGGAATTATGGATGGTGAAGATGTGGTGTGAGTACTAGGGAAATGGATGAATGAACCCCCAAATCTCCCAATTGCGGAAAAGGGGGTGGTGAGCTATGACGACGGGGTGGGGGTGGGACAAACACAGACTCAAGGGAGGGACTCACCTGGGGCCGCTCCCTCCGTCGCAATCATGCGATGCAAATGAAAACGAGTAGCACACCACGACGAGTAGCGCACCATGCTCCTGGTTGCAGGAGAGGTGGCAAGCTGGGTGAGAACAACCTTCCCAATTGCGGGAGAGGTAGGCGAGAACAGCTCTCCCAATTGCGGGAGAGGTAGATGATGAGACGATAACGAGAAAGTGTCAAGACGTACCATGGCAGAGTCCCTTTGTCTTGTTTGTGGAGGAGAGAGCGGCGATGTGATGATGGATGTGTCCCCAGCTCTCCCGCAATTAAGACCCTCCCGATTGCGGGAGAGAGGGGTGGTGAGTGGGCGTGCAAGGCGAAAATGGAGGTGGCAACAAGAATGATGAGGCTTGCGACTGAGAATTCCAACACAGACATGTGCGGGTGGCGGTGTTCGCAGTGTTACCCAAAATTGGACACCATACCTGTACCTGTGACACCACCTTATCTCTGCCGGAGTTCCTGTGCTCCGCCCGCCGCTTCAGTGCTTAACGTTCCCGCAGTCTGATGCGGCCTGCGCTTTGCATCATCGGCACAGGACTCTGTTATGATCGCTTCCCCTTCTGATATCATCTGCTTCACCTTCATCACTGATGATATCTGTATCTTTAGATATCAGTTACATCTCCATCATGTTTGGGATGTATCTCCCCTTCCTGCTCATCATTCCTGCTCATCATGCGTCACATCCATCTTCCATCGCGTATGATCATCCCCTCTTTATGATACTGTCTCACCCCTTCTTCATATGGCATATTATATACACAGGACTATATCAGTAGTGCGCAGCCTCAGTGCTGCATACTCATGTATTCGCTATGTTTAATATCTTGTCTTATCTGCCTCACTGCACAAAGGATAGACAGTGAAAGTCATGGCACCCCCAAGTGAAATTTGCATTTCATTTCACCCATTTACACAATGAAAGCTGAGTGAAATGAGAATCACTTGTTTCACAATATAGTGACTCTCAATGAATTTCACCTGAGTGACAGTAGTTCACTCAATAATACACAAGTTGATTCAAACTCCACCCGAAACCAGCCACACATGCGTCAGCCATGTCTCTCGTTGGCACCACCTCACCATCTTCAACATCACCCCACTCATCGATGGAGATCCGGCGGTCACTCGCAGCCCAAGCCCGTTTCAGGTGGTGTTCCTTTTCGAAGTGGCCCCTACAGGTGGTGAACGGTGAGTGGCAAACCTTTTTTTCTTTCGTTTTTCTCACTCCCACATTCCCTATTCACCCGGCGAGGATGGCAAACGCCCAGAAATCACACCCACCGTTCACTCACCAGTGAGGTTAGTGCACGCAAGCCACCGCCGCAACATGAGCAACAGCGAGGATGGCGCAGCAGCAGCAGCCCACTCGCAGCACAGGTGACAACAACACCAACCGCAACGACAACACCAACCGCAATGACAACACCAACTGCAATGACAACACCAATAGCGATGACAGCGATGGCAACACCAACAGTGACGGCAACACCAACAGCGACGACTACGATCCACAGCAACGATGACAGCGATGACGCCAATGGCAACGACAATCATGCCGGCTCACGACCCATCCCAGCGTGCTTCCCCTACGTCAATTGTTTCAACCCACCAACCCTGGACTGTCGAACCGAGACGGCGCAAGTGGCGCCCATCTCGTGCTGAGTATGCGCATGGCACCTCCCTCGACCGCTTACTCGCACCTCCCTCGACCGCTTACTCGCACCTCCCTCGACCGCTTACTCGCACCTCCCTCCACCCCGGTCGTTCACGCACTCAGCCCTTTCATGCGCGCGCCGCCTCTGTCTCACCATCCCCAGATTTGCCACCACAGCCACACACTTGCGAGGGGTGGCTTGTTTCCATTGCTGTCCCCGAGTGTCCCCCAGATTTGCCACCACTTGCGAGGGGTGGCTTGTTTCCATTGCTGTCCCCGAGTGTCGCGCCGCTGCACCCGCCTGCTCACCATCCCACTGGTCGGACGCACACTGCACCCTCGCAAACAGGGGAGCAGCAAACAGGGGAGCACGGGGCTCGACATCGCCACCGCCATCGCTCCACCCCCTCGTGAACAGGCAAGCAGGAGAGGTACACGCTATGTGTGGTGCCTGCCAGTGCCACTCGCATGCATGCCCCCGCCACCAGTGCTCGCCTGCTTTGTTGAGGTTAGTGCCGCTTGCCCCTCTGCTGGTATATGTCCCCTTCAGCACCATTCATCTGTTGGTGCCCACTGCTCTGCTTCGCCACCTCTTACTAGTTGTTCAATAATATACAAATTTCTAATAGATAATTAGATAATATAATATAATCAAATCATTCTTCCATCCTCTCCTTGAGTGAAAATCCAATGAAAGCCGAACTGGTGGGCATGAGCCCAAAATATGATAGAGAAATATGAGTGGTAATCCAGGTCTTTTGCCAAGAAACTCACAACAGGATGCAATGAACCAGAAAATAGTACGTGAAAACAGATTCACTCAATTTTCACTATCAAGAGTGACATTCACTCCATATGAAATGAGTATATCTCAAAATTAGGTGAGTTTCACCCATTTTGAAGTGAACCAATTAATGACTTTCACTGTCTATCCTTTGTGCAGTGCCTCTACAAGCCTCCTGACCCTGGAGCACCAGACCTTGGTTCATCAGGAAAACATAGACCTGTTCTTCTGTGTCTTGTCTTTGTCTTTAATTTGGAGCTTTGCATCTTTTAATTTAGAGCTTTACATCTTCATCTCATGGCTTTTGCATCTTCGGGCTTTTGTACATGATCTTTCATTGTCAGTGCATCTTACAGATCTTCAATATTCACAGAAGTCTCAGGTGACATGCGTGACAGCTCTCACTTGTTCCGTGACGGTGTGACACGTTTGACTGGCGAAAATTTTGGTGTTGACGATACAACGACGCACGCCAGTACCATGACTGTCGATCCCTGGGATCCATAGGCGTCACTCCAGGGACAATCAGCTGCAGGCGATGGGGAGACGATACTGAGTTGCGAAATACAGCGATAGCTAGGACGATAGCTCTCCGAGGGGCGACAATAATACAATGTGGCTGTGATAAACCACAGCCCCCAGGGGTGTCCACAAATAACCACAACAGACGAGAACGATGCCGCGGCCGGCCTAGAGGGCGTAGAATTATGATGGCCCCAGGGTGCGCCTCTCCCTCTCTTGATAGCTCACACGACTTGAACAACAATGATACAGAGCGACAACACACCTGGACAACAACAACTCATGGATGGCGGCCCACAACAATATGCCTGGCCGGTAGTAACGACAAACTCGGAGCCCAGAGGCAACAATGACCGGTGGCCGCGGGGCGGTGTTTGGCGCGGCTGCATCACCCGGCTTATCCCAGCAGCCGCTGTTCATGGTGCACAAAGATGGATGTGGGGTGTCTAGAACCCATGCGCTCCGCCATTTTGCGTCCGCCTCTCATGTGATCACTGGGAATCCCAGGTATGTTCACGGAATCACGGACACTCAAGACGCGGAATGCTTACGTGTTCTCTCCCCCCCCCCTGATAGGTAACACTATTTGATTGCGGGATCGTCAACTACTCAAGCATGTCACGCCTAATTGTCCCAGGGAGCCACTAGCATGGCAATTCACCATGGCCAGCGACATCCCGAGGCGGCCATGACAACGACGCGCTGAGAGGGCGACTATGATAAGCTATGGCCGCGCCGCCTTGGTCGCGGGCGGTCAGCACCGCACTCCGGTGCGCCTCGCTGACTCTTACCAACTCATACAACAGTGCCTCGCCATTCCCTAGATGTATAATACCATGTATTACATACCTATCCAATCCAATATTAATGAATTCATGAATACATCAATCCCCCAGAAAGACCTGGCAAAAGACCAGAAAGCTGTCACAAAAGATGTGACCCAAAGATGCAAAGACACCCCTGAGAGATGAAGAAGGTCTTTGAAAGAATATGTACCTACTTTGGAAAGACCTAAAAAGTCTTTGGACCTCACATATCTTTTTGATCTCCCACATCTTCATGGTCTCTGGAAAGGCCCCAAAGACCTCAAAGACACACCCCATGTTTTCCTGATGTTAGCAGGACATAACAGACTCCCTTGTTGTCCTGCCGCCACTTTGTGCCAGTAGGCAGCCAGCCTGTGTGTTGGTGTATCAACAGTGAGTGCTAGTACAAATGATGTCAGTGAATAACAGCTAGTGGTGAACAGCCACATGCATCCACTCTCATCCGCATCATGAGTTGTCCTCTATCATTCGCCCTCAGTCAGCTCACACTCATAGTGATTGGCACGGGTTTTCGGGTTACCCACAGGGTATTTGATTTTGGATTACCCATGGGTACTGATTTTGCCAGCCTGCAGTTTTGCCAGCCTGCAGAAAACCTGTACCTGTACCCATGGTGCGGGTTTCCTACAGTAAGCCCCTAGGACCCTGTTGGGTACAGATTTGTCATCCTTAGACCCTGTTTTCACCTTCAAAAAAAAAAATTATAGAATTGGGCCCCCTACTCCATCATCAGAATAATAGGGTGGATGGGGCGAACCACTAACATATACCCTGGGTGGAACGGAGGAGGAGGTGGGAGTCTGGAGGTAGTGCTGTTCGGGGTGGTGGTGAGAAGAGACTGACACGTTGAATTAGAGTGGACGGGGATTGCAATCGGCGATGTGCATGAGACAAAAAATTGAAGTCATTTGCTATTAGTCGTCGGTCAAGCCAAACAAACCCAGGGGTTAGTCAAACAATGCAGTCCAAACCATGGCTACATATGAGAGGAACAGAGAATGGATTGTGGAGCGCACGTCCATTGAGCGATGATGGAGAGGACATTGGCCTGATAAGATTTTGTTGAAGATGACGCCTGTTGCAATGATAGTATCGATGCGATCCAGAGGATCAGGTGGGTTACACAGTGACAGTGTCACACTATTGTCAGGGTTCCTGTTCACTATCGTCCAAGCGTCCACGATGCGCAAGTCAGCTACTCGCCTGCAGCCTCGGATCCAATATTCTTATATTAACTGTCACTATACCGAATGCTCCCTAACATTCAAAGCAAAGGTTCCTGGCAACATCAGCCTCCCTGCTGTGCGTTGTCGAGTTGCAAATGAAATGGCCAAACACTTGAAACTCCCAGTTGAAGATCTCGACTCTGCTGCAATAATCATAGCCTCTGGTAAACTCGTCATTTTATCCATAATCTTCTAAACTGATGATGTCCCTAGACAATACAGGATTTACACCGTACTTCGAGGCCGAGGGAACTCTGCTGCAGGACATTGCGGAAGAAGAGTCAGGAATCCATGCCATCGTCCCATCCAGGCGCAGTCAGAAGGCTATTGATGTGGATGCGCCGACCGCTACCATAACTGAGACCCCCAGTTTCCTCTCTGATCTGCTGCACCCCTCTTGGATGGATCAGATGCAGACC
>QGOG01000375.1:0-17672 GCA_003313185.1 Collybia sp. MG36
GAGTGCGTGGAGGAGGAGGAAGGTGTGATACGACTTGACGAATGCGACGGCGATGGGGGTGACATGGCCCGGGACTGTGATGTGCCAGTCAGGACTCATCACCCGCTGCGAGGGAGGTGCACTTACGACGGGTCTTGACGAGCTCTGTGTCGTTCTCAATCTTCCACCCGCCATGGATCCTGAATCTGCCTGCAGTCGCGAGGCTGAACGGGATCCTCTGCGCCACGCCTCGCGCACCACCGAGCACGTCCAGGATATGTGTATATCGCAGGCTGAACGTGGTGCACTTGGTCGGGCCGCCCATCTCAGGTGTGGGCGCCACTATGGCCATGGACGCGACGGTAGCCTGGCTCACGCGTTCCGGGCACGTATATCTTGGCAAATACTTCGCTGAGCTCCCCGACGTCCCGGACGAGGTGGCGATGAAAGAGGGGAGCCCGGGCGCCAGCAGGCTACCCACGGACGACTGGAGACATGGGCTGTCCATGAACCGGGAGATATATGGTCGATAGTCCTCATATGTAGACAGAGGGACGTTGGCAGCGAACGTGCTGACACTGACATCGAATCTGGCTGGAGCCGAGTGTATTCGGTCCAACCGCAACCGAATTGCCTGCGATAAACTGATAGGAATTCCTGGCCGCTACCCATTGGTACCAGGCCCACATGTAGGGTCCCATCCCCAAGCCCACAGGTGACCAAAATCATCTATGGAATCAAAATTCTACCACCCCTCCTGCACGGCTACACCAGGGGATTGGGCTGTGGCAACCAGTACTGCGTGTCGAATTCCAGGATGCACGAACACGACCATTCATGGATGTGATTCCCCAGACGGGCTTGGATTGTCAAGGCCGGGAAAAGCCGGGATCGTCAGATATCGTCGTACACGTGTTGGTGAACATAACGTGCTGTTCACCTAGTCACCGCTACTTTTGTGCAAACATTTGCTGGGTTCAAAAATTATCCGATTTCTTATCCCTCTTGCTAAAATGCTCCTTTCTACGGAGGGAATACAACCCCAAGACAGATTTTTATTTGGATAAAAATTGAGCAAGTTTTTTCCAAACCCCTCACCAATTTGGCGCATCTAGGGTCTTCCTTACGCTATTGGACCCTAATATGCCTTTTGTGGTATGATTCTCCCACCAGGTTGACTGCCCAAATCACCACTTCTCCATATGATTGGCTAATTTCTACTGCATTCATGCCCAAACTATCTTGATTCTTGAACATAACAGACTCCCAGAGCACGTTTGCGAGAGGTTTTCAGCCCCTTAAATTTCAAAAAAATTTGCCAGTCAATTTGGCGCTTGCACAAAAGTAGCGGTGGCTAGGTGAACGCACCATAGCTATCCTCAGGGTCCAGCCTGAGTTGCCGTTTTCCACCAAGGAACGCGGGGTAGAAATATTAGCGGTTACTTTATCATTTCAAGTGCATCTTCCTGCTACATGAACGAAACAAGTGTATTACCATGAACAGCTCAACAACAACAAAAATGAAGTGGACACCACAAGGATGGAAGATAGCAAAACTGAAACATTAACCTGGCACACACCCTTCACGTCAATTCAAACTTCTGTGTTCCATCCACCCCCCAGCTCCATCACCACACGCCCAATGAGCCAATCCCTCGCCTCAAGATTGTCCATTACCGTCGGGACTTTCATCTGCATACTGCCACCCCCGGAGATCTGAATCCTCCACGACCGATACGCACTGAACGTCCCTGCCGCAACGATCCGCACACTGGGTACGCCCAGCTTCGAATCCGAGCTGAACCGCGCATACGTATCATTCACGGAGGAGAGGTGGTCGTGTAGACGGCGACACGCAGTGTGGGCGTGGAGACCTGCATTTGCCTTGTTACTCAGGGGTAACGGAAAGGGGCTGGTACGCACCAGATTCGCCGTCGAGCTCAATCAGGAATCCGTACCGGCGGGGGAATCCTCTGTCGTCGATCACGACCGAGAACTCCATCACCCGGCCGATGACATCTTCGATCGACTCGACAGCCCTCTGCAACTCTGCCTCGGAAACGAATTCATCAGCCGCACGCATCACGGCACTGACAACTTCATGATCAGTCTCTAGTCATTCGGAAGGCGCGTCACGAACGTTCTACGCTCCACGAATCGTATCAGTGGGCTCCCATCATCCGGGGCGAAGCCAGCGACCTCGACAACATCGCCCAATCTGTAGCGCCAGAATCCATCTCGGGTCGTCAGAATCACCTCATACTTCTTCCCGACCTCGAGGTCCCACTGCGCAGTGCGCACAGTCAGATGTTAATAAGACGGACCTCGATAGAGGGTCCTTCGCTTACAGCCTGTGTGATATATTCCGCGCTCTCCGGCTGCTCGACGTCCAGGTACTCGAACACGTCGTTCATGGTCAGCGTTTTGTACAAGCTGTCGCCGGATTCGGTGTGGTAGGCAGTGGCGATCCTGGCTTCGCTGGCCGCATAAAACAAATTTTGCACGCGAACTGTGGGTCCCACACGATTCCTCACCTTGGAACAGAACAGAGTCAGGAACGAGACGTGGGGAGAGAATCGGCGCACCCGTGGCATGGCGATGGAGAACCGCCCCGTTGCAGTGCCAATCACAAGGGTGAGGTGCGGCCAAATCTGCTTGAGCCACCCCGCAGCACCCACATTCCCCCCAATCTCCCGGAGCTCCGCTGCACGATCCGGGCGCGGCCGGAGGTGGGCCTGAACACACATTCAAGATCGGCCATCCCGGTGAGAATCGGACACACCTGGATGTGAGCCCTCAGATCCTCCAGGCCCTCAAGGTCGGGGATCTGTCCAGTCTCGATTGCGCACACCAGCTCCTCCCAGTGGGTCTCTATCAGGCGGATGAGGTCGGAGAACACGGTGATGAAGTGTGTGTTGAATGATTTCAGGGACCCCGCGCTCATGGCGAACAGCGCATGGAGGAGGAGGAAGGTGTGGTATGGCTTGACGAATGCGACGGCGATGGGGGTGACATGGCCCGGGACTGCGATGTGCCAGTCAGGACTCATCGCACTTTTTGTAAGGAAGGTGCACTTACGGCGGGTCTTGACGAACTCTGCGTCATTCTCAATCTTCCACCCATTGCGGACCCTGGTCACGCCCGCGGTGATGAGGCTGAATGGGATTCTCTGCACCACGCCCTGCGCGCCATCGAGCACGTCCAGGACATGGGTATATCTTAGGCTGAACGCCATACACCTGGTCGGGCCGTTCGCCACTACCCGGGCGATGGTAGCCCGAGTCACGGATTCCGGGTGTGCATATCTCGGTAAATACTTCGCTGAGCTCCCCGACGTCCCGGACGAGGTGGCGATGAAAGCAGGAAGCCCGGGCGCTAGTAGACCATCCACGGACGACTGGAGACATGGGCTCTCCATGAATCGGGACATATATGGTCGATAGTCCTCATATGTGGACAGAGGGACGTTGGCAGCGAACGTGCTGACACTGACATCGACCTCAGGCTCGGGCCTGCCTTGGGTGGGGGCGCGGTCACTCGTGTCGAGTCCGAGCTCCGCACGATATCGCGCCAGGAGGGGTGCGTCGCGGAAATATATTGTGCCTGAGTTAGTCTTCACAATGTAGCTGAGGGTCCCACATATCTGTTGCTTCAGTCGGTCGACCTGCTGTGCTGATAGAACCTGTAAGACTGGGGCGGCAGTTGCTGGTGAAGCCATTGATGATGGGAGATTCGCCTCTGGGCACGATTATATAGCTGGAGCCGAGCGTATTCGGTCCAGCCGCAACCGAACTGGGCGCGAAATGACCAGGCTCACACGTAAATATGTGAAGGGCAAATGTCATCAACCCGCTACAGCGTGGTTTAATTTCACTGTAGAGAGTGGAAATGGGCGTCAAGAAGCCGTCACATCCACCATGTACAGTTTTGTTAGATAATTACAAGCGGTAGTGCCCCATACATTATACATAGACGGGTCCTGCCAGTGGTGTGGTCGCCATTTTCTGCCAAGGAACATGGTGGAAGTGATGGTGGTGACTTCATCGTTTCCGTTGCATCCTCCTGCTATCTGCGAAACAAAACAAGTATATCAATTTCAGCAGAGGCTTCAGTGACGGCAAAATGAGGCGGAGGCCGCAGGCATGGAAGGCGACAAAAGAAACACGAGGCCAAGACATCAACTTCGTGACACACACCTTCATGCCAGTTAGAGTTTCTGGATCCCATCTCCCAGCTCCATCACTACACGCCCAACGAGCCAATCCCTCGCCTCAGGATCGTAAAGCACCGTCGGGACCTTCATCTGCACGCTCCCACCCCCAGAGACCTCGATCCTCCACGACCGATACGCACCGAACGTCCCCGCCGCCACGATCCGCACGCTGGGCTCGCCCAGCGAGCTCGAGCTGTATCGCGCGTACGAATCATTCGTAGAGGAGAGGTGGTCGTGCAGGCGGCGGGACGCGGCGTGGGCACAGGGACCTGCCACGTGCGCTCGTCACTCAAGGCCAGGATGTGAGCGGCTGTGCTCACCAGGCTCGCCATCAAGCTCGAGCAGGAATCCATATCGACGGGGGAATCTCCTGTCATCAGCCACGACCGAGAACTCTATCACGGGGCCAGTGACATCCTCGATCGACTTGACGGCCATGTGCAGCTCGGCCTCAGACACGGATTCTGCAGACACACGCATCACAACGCTGATAATTCTGGGGTTAGCAATTGATCGCTCGGGAGGCGCGCCACACACTTCCTACGCTCCACGAACCGAATCAACGGGTTGCCGTCCTCCGGGGCGAAGCCAACAAACTCTACAACATCGCCCAGTCTGTACCGCCAGAGCCCATCTCGGGTCGTCAGAATCACCTCATACTTCTTCCCAACCTGGAGATCCCACTGCCACAGGTAAGCGAGTGCAAACGGATCAGAGAGCTCACTTACGGCCTGTGTGATATATTCCGCGCTCTCCGGCTGCTCGACATCCAGATATTCAATCACATCGTCGGTGGTCTGCGCTTTGTACATGCCGTCACTGAATTCAGGGTGATAGACGGTGCCGACCCAAGCTTCGCTGGTCGCATATGCTGAGTTCTGCACGCGAACAGTGGGCCCCACGCAACTCCGCACCTTGGAACAAACAGTCAGGGACGAGACGCGGGAAGAGAATCTGCGCACCCGTGACATGACGATGGAGAATCGCCCCGTCGCATTCCCAATGACGAGGGTCAGGTCCGGCCACACCCGCTTCAGCCACCCCACAGCGCCCACACTCGCCCCAACCTCCCGGAGCTCCGCTGCACGATCCGGGCGTGGATGGAGGTGGGCCTACCGATGCATTCAAGATCGGCCATCCCGGTCAGAATCGGACACACCTGGATGTGGGGCCCCAGATCCTCCAGGCCCTTGAGGTCAGGTATTTGCCCGATCTCAATTGCGCATACTAGCTCCTCCCAGTGGGTCTCCATCAGGCGGACGAGGTCGGAGAACACGGTGATGAACACAGTATTGAATGATTCCAGGGACCGCGTCCCCATGGCGAAGAGTGCGTGGAGGAGGAGGAAGCTGCGGTACGATTTGACAAGCGCAACGCCAATGGGGGTGACGTGGCCCGGGACTGCGATGTGCCAGTCAGGACTCATTGCCTACAGTGAGGGGAGGGGGGCACTCACGGCGGGTCTTGACGAGCTCCGCGTCATTCCCCATCTTCCACCCGCCGTGGATCCTGAATCTGCCTGCGGTCGCAAGACTGAACGGGATCCTCTGGACCACGCCATGCGCGCCATCAAGCACATCCAGGACATGTGTATATCGCAGGCTGAACACTGCGCATTTTGTTGGGCCATCCACCTCAGGGATACACGCCAATATGGGGGCGACAGTGGCCTGGGTCATGCACTCCGGGTGTGCATATCTCGGGAAACACTTCGCTGAGCTCCCCGACGTCCCGGACGAAGTGGCGATGAAAGCAGGGAGCCCGGGCGCCAGCAGACCATCCACGGATGACTGGAGACATGGGCTCTCCATGAATCGGGAGATATATGGTCGATAGTCCTCGTATGTGGACAGCGGGACATTTGCAGTGAATGTGCCGAGATTGACATCGACCCCAGGCTTGGGCCTGCCTTGAGCGGAGACACCATCACTCGTGTTGAGCCCAAGCGCCGCACGATATCGCGTCAGGAGGGGTGCGTCGCGGAAATATGTTGTGCTTAAGTTCGTGTTCACAATGTAGCTGAGGGTCCTGCATATCCGTTGCCTCAGCTGGTCGATCTGCTGTGTTGACAGGGTCTGTGAGACTGGGGCAGCAGTTGCTGGTGAAGCCATCGAGGATGGGGAGTTCGCCCTTGTCGCATTTATATGGCTGGAGCCGAACAAACGTTGGAACCGATTGAGCCTGATCACAACCGAACTGCGCGCGCGATGAATCGATGGGGACCCTAGGGTAATAACTCATACGTAAATATGTCGAACGCGCGGGGCGGTTTAATTTCACTGTCGGGCGGATATGGGCGTTGACTCTGAGAAGCCATTATATCCGCCACGTGTGGTTGTGCCAGTGTAGTTAGCGAGATAATCACAAGCAGCAGTAGTGTTGTCAAGTAGTGAAGAAACCTCACAGCTAGAAAAGCCCCAAGATTTCTAGGCAAAAAATTTAAATTACTCTAAATGCCAGCAAGATTTGACAATTGCCAGTCCCAAGTGCACTCAGCTGCAGCTAGGCTTCGGACCTTCGGTGAACTCAATGATCATGAGTTTCCAGCACCACTCCCAGTTGCGCTCGAGGTGTGCATTCTCCCCTCAAAGCTTAGGCTGCTGCCTCATTGCCCACTTGGTCATTTGGTTGCATATTGCACTATTCATGTTTGTGTACGCCGGGCCTGTTGTTCTGAACTTGAATCCATGTAGGACACCGTAGGGACATATGGAGAATACACCCTTCATGTCAATTCAAACTTCTGTGTTCCATCCGTCTCCCAGCTCTATCACCACACGCCCAACGAGCCAATCCCTCGCCTCAGGATTGTACATCACCGTCGGGATCTTCATCTGCACGCTCCCACCCCCGGAAACCTGGATCCTCCACGACCGATATGCGCCGAACGTCCCCGCTGCAACGATCCGCACGCTGGGCTCTCCCAGCTTCGAATCCAAACTGGATCGTGCGTACGAATCATTCGTAGAGGAGAGGTGCTCGTGTAGATGGCGGCACGCGGTGTGGGCGTGGGGGCCTACATTTGCTTGTGTTGATCAGGGGCGGGGAAAAGGAGGCTGAGACGTACCTGGTTCACCGTCGAGCTCGATCAGGAATCCATATCGGCAGGGGAATGCCCTGTCATCGACCACGATTGAGAACTCCATCACCCGGCCGATGACATCCTCGATTGACTTGACAGCCTTCCGCAACTCGGCCTCAGAGACGAATTCCTCAGACACACGCATCGCGGCGCTATAATTTGATGATCAATCACAGGTCTTTCTCAAGGCATTCCACCAACCCTCTGCGCTCCACGAATCGAATCAGTGGGTCTCCATCATCCGGTGCGAAGCCAACAATCTCCACGATATCACCCAATCTGTAGCGCCAGAACCCATCCCGGGTCGTCAAGATCACCTCATACTTCCTCCCGACCTCGAGGTCCCACTACGCACAGCCGAGGGTAAATAAGGGAGACTTTATCAGTAGATGACCCCGCTCACAGCCTGTGTGATATATTCCGCGCTCTCTGGCTGTTCGACGTCCAGATACTCGAGCACATCATCCGTGGTCTGAGCTTTGTACAGGCTGCCATCGGACTCAGGATGATAGACGCTCCCAATCCAGGCTTCGCTGGTCGCATATGCCGAGTTTTGCACGCGAACCGTGGGTCCCACGTAATCCCGCACCTTACAACAGGACAGAGTTGGAACAGAGTCAAACCAGATGTGGAGAGAATCAGCGCACCCGTGGGAGGACGGCGGAGAAAGACCCTGTCGCATTGCCAATCACAAGGGTGAGGTGCGGCCATATCTGCTTCAGCCACCCCACAGCGTCCACATCCGCCCCAATCTCTCGAAGCTCCGCCGCCCGATCTGGGCGCGGACGGAGGTGGGCCTACAGATGCATTCAAGATCGGCCATCCAGGTCAGAATCGGACACACCTGGATGTGGGGCCTCAGGTCTTCCAGGCCGTCGAGGTCAGGGATCTGCCCAATCTCGATTGCGCGCACCAACTTCTCCCAGTGGGTCCCAATCAGGCGGGCGAGGTCGGAGAACACGGTGATGATGAGCGTGTTGAATGATTCTAGGGATCGCTCGCCCACGGCGAAGAGTGCGTGGAGGAAGAGGAAGGTGTGATATGGTTTGACGAACGCGACGGCGATGGGGGTGACATTACTCGAGACTGGCGCGCCAGTCAGGGCTCATCACTCGCTGCGAGGGGGGGAAGCACTCACGACGGGTCTTGACAAGCTCCACATCATCCTCAATCTTCCACCCATTGCGGCCCCTGAATATCCCTGTGGTACCGAGGCTGAATGGAATCCTCTGAACCACGCCCTGCGCGCCATCAAGCACGTCCAGGAGCTGTGTATGTCGCAGGCTGAATGTGGCGCACTTGGTCGGGCCGTCCACTTCGGGGGTGGGCGCCACGATGGAGGTGACATGGTTCACGCGTTCTAGGTGCACATATTTCGGGAGGTACTTCGCTGAGTTGCCTGACGTCCCGGATGAGGTGGCGATATAAGCGGGAAGCCCGGGCGCGAGTAGACTGTCCACAGATGACTGGAGGCATGGGCTCTCCACGAATCGGGAGATATACGGCCGGTAGTCCTCATATGTGGACAGCGGGACATTTCTGCTGAATATGCTGAGATTGTCATTGAGCTCAGGCTCGAGCCTGCCATGAGCGGAGAGACCGTGATTCGCGTCGAGCCCGAGCTCCGCACGATATCGGGCGAGGAGAGGTGCATCGCGGAAATATGTGGTGCTCGAGTTCGTGTTCACAATATAGCTGAGGGTCCTGCATATCCGCTGCTTCAGTTGGTCGGCCTCATGTGCTGATAAAACCTGTGAGACTGGGGCAGCAGTGGTCAGTGAAGCCATTGAGGCTGAGAAGTTCGTCCTGGGCGCAGTTATATAGCCGGAGCCGAGCAAATGTTGGAGCCGATTGAGCCCAACCGCAACCGAGCTGTGCAATAAATCGATGAGAGCCCCAGGCGAGATGCTCATACGTAAATGCGTCCAACTCGCCACGGGGTGATTTGATCCCACTGTAGATGAGAGAGTGAAAATGGGCGTGGTCCGTGGAGAAGCTATCACATCCGAGATAAGCATCAACAAGTAGTAATGGTGGCGCCAGGTGGTGAGGAAACCTTACAGCTAGATTCAGAACGAGGGCCATGGTAAACACCTTACCGATTGCCAGCCTCAAGTATCTCAGCTAGGGTCATGAGTTTTTAGCACCACTCCCAGCTGCGCCAGAGGTGGTGGGCATTCTCCCCTTGAGGCTTCCATTGCTGCCTTGTTTTCCACATAGTTATTACCCCAGGTTATCAATCCGTGATTGACAGCCCTTACTTCGAGTGTGGCAACGTATCGCGAACTGAGCGCCACACTTCGCCCAGTCAAAACTCTGTAACCAGCCCGCGGAATGATCATCGATTACTCAACGAGTGCAAATATAGTCAGTGGATGTAGTATTATGGACTTGGTAGGGGAGAACGGGGCGGGGGATGCAGGAGACGGTCGATAGCAGTGGCAGGAATTTCTGCAATGTAATATTTTCTTGAAGTTATGGGCCTAGAGCAGATCTAGAACCCCACAGATAAACACCCAATTTCGGTAGAATATTTGGAGAGTACAGATTTCTGCTCTGAGTGGGGCCATTTGATGCTCCTGTCGGGGAGTCCAGATTTTATCATCCCGGTGCGGCTCCGCGCAGGACCGGCTTTCTCTGGGAGGCCTCAAGGGCGCTCACCTCAACGTTGCTAGGGTTTATTTTCCCCAATTTTGGCACTGACGCACTGACCTCTCTAATGTTATCCACGGGCTGCATCTTGCAAGAATATCAATATTACCAGCTCTGCAAATCTGACTGCGGTAGTTCCTGTAGAGCGATGACAAATATGAGGTGCAGGCCCAGCCTGAGTGGACTTGTACACAACGCCAAAAAGATTGACCTGACACACCCTTCACGCCAGTTCATGTTTCTGTATCCCATCCCCTAGCTCCATCACTACACGCTCAACGAGCCAGTCCCTCGCCTCAGGATCGTAAATCACTGTCGGGACCTTCGTCTGCCCACTTCCGCCCCCGGAGATACCGATCCTCCACGACCGGTAGGCACTGAACGTCCCGGCTGCAACGATCCGCACGCTAGGCTCACCAATCATCGAGTCCGAGCTGAACCGTGCGTATGTGTCATTCGTGGAGGAGAGGTGGCCGCGCAGATGGTTGCACGCGGTGTGGGCATGAGGACCTAGCATTTGCGCTCGTTACCTGGGAGCGGGATGTGGGCGGTTATGCTCACCAGGTTCGCCGTCGAGCTCGAGCAGGAACCCATATCGGCGAGGGAACCCCCTGTCATCAACCACGACCGAGAACTCCATCACGGGGCCGACGATGTCTTCGATCGACCTGACAGCTCTGTGCAGCTCGGCCTCGGAGACGAATTCCCCAGACACTCGTATCACAGCGCTAATAAATTTGAGATTAGCCCTGGGTCTCTTGGGAGGTGTGTCACGAACTTCCTGCGTTCCAAGAATCGAATCAGGGGGCTTCCGTCCTCCGGGGCGAAGCCGACGATCTCGACAACATCCCCCAACCTGTAACGCCAGAATCCATCTCGGGTCGTCAGGATCACCTCATACTTCTTCCTGGCCTTGAGGTCCCACTGCACACAGTAAGATGTTAATAGGGCAGACCATGATAGAAATCCCTCCGCTCACAGCCTGTGTGATGTATTCCGCACTCTCCGGCTGCTCGATGTCCAGGTACTCGAGCACGTCGTCTGTGGTCTGCGTTTTGTACATGCCGTCGCCGGATTCGGGGTGATAGATGGTGCCGATCCAGGCTTCGCTAGTTGCATACGCCAAACTCTGGACGCGAACCATGGGCCCTAGGTAATTCCGCACCTTGGAACAGAACAGAGTCAGAAACGAGACCCGGGGAAGGAATCAGCGCACCCGCGGGAGGACCGTGGAGAACGATCCCGTCGCATTCCCAGCGACAAGGCTAAGATCCGGCCATATTTGCTTCAGCCACCCCACAGCACGCGCATTTGCCCCAATCTCCCGAAGCTCCGCTGCGCGATCCGGACGCGGCTGGAGATGGGCCTGAACACTCATTAAGATCGGTTGCCCTGGTCAGAATCGGACACACCTGAATGTGAGGCCTCAGATCCTCCAGGCCTTCGAGGTCAGGGATCTGCCCAGTCTCAATTGCACATACCAGCTCCTCCCAGTGAATCTCGATCAGGCGCACGAGGTCGAAGAACACGGTGATGAACAGAGTGTTAAACGATTCCAGGGATCGCGTCCCCATGGCGAAGAGTGCGTGGAGGAGGAGGAAGGTGTAGTATGGTTTCACGAACGCGACGGCGATGGGAGTGACATGGCCCGAGACTGTGATTTGTTAGTCGAGACTCATCGCTCGTTGGGAGAGAGGTGCACTCACGCTGAGTCTTGATGAGCTCCGTGTCATTCTCAATACTCCACCCATTGCCGCTCCTGAATACGCCTGAAGTTGCAAAGCTAAATGGGATCTTCTGCACCACGCCCTGCGCGCCATCGAACACGTCCAGGATATGCGTATATCGCAGACTGAACGTGATGCACTTGGTCGGGTTGTCCACCCCAGCGGTGGGCGCCACTACGGAGGCGGGGGTGGCCTGGTTCACGCGTGCCGGGTGCACGTATTTCGGGAAATACTTCGCTGAGCTCCCTGACGTCCCGGACGAGGTGGCGATGAAAGAGGGAAGCCCAGGAACGAGCAGGCTATCCACGGACGACTGGAGACATGGGCTCTCCATGAATCGGGAGATATATGGTCGATAGTCTTCGTACGTGGACAGCGGGACATTTGCAGTGAATGTGCTGAGATTGACATTGACCTCAGGCTTGCCTTGAGCGGAGGCATCATGGCTCGCGTCGAGTCCAAGCTCCGCACGATATCGCGCCAGGAGAGGTGCATCGCGGAAATATATGGTGCTCGAGTTCGTGTTCACAATATAGCTGAGGGTCCCGCATATCCGTTGCTTCAGTTGGTCGACCTGCTGGGCTGAGAGTGTCTGTGAGACTGGAGCAGCCATGGTTAATGAAGCCATTGGGAATGAGGGGTTCGCCTCTGGGGCGATTATATAGCCGGAGCCGGAGCCGGGTATATCTGGTCTAGGCGCATAATCGAATTGTGCGCGATGAACCGATGGGATCGCCCTCAGGCTATTGCCTGCCGTCAGCAGGTTTATATGGAGGGTGATTCCATTCCCAAGCCCGCGAGCAGCCAAAGACGTGCACGAAGTCACGAGTCGAACAGCTATTCGAAGATGTGTCAACCCGGTCATTCACGGGAACAATGCTAGTAGGCGCTGGCTCGGATCGTTGAGGCCCGAGTTGGCGCTGGGCACGCGATGACGATGATACACCCCAGGATCAACAAGTCAGGCATGGACATAGCAATATCGCAGTAGAAAGGCGGGATCGTCGGATGTTGTTATACCGCGTGTGGACGACAGTGGCGCCGGATGCTGGTGTAACCGGCGCGAAGCGCCAGTCCTCAAGTTGAACTCAGCTCATATTCTTTGCGTCCCTCAACCATTCTCCACCAGATGGTATCGTATCTTTGGCACTAGTAGCTCATGTGCAAATATGTGAGTGGCGAAGGTCAGCTCAAACCCGCGACGGGGTGATTCAACTTCACTGAAGAGAATGGAAATGGACGTGGGAGACCACCCCGCGTAGTCTGTAGTTGGCTCAATTATTACAAGCCGTAGTTCCTCAAATGAGAGATGTGGCCGGGTTCAGGCCAAGTGTGACCCCTCCGAAAATAACAAAGTCCAAATACATTTATCCGCCACTGGCAGCCGCTGCAGCCGCCTTGCATGAATCGAATCTTGTAACATTGTAACAAATGCATCTCCCAAGAAAACCGAATCATTCAAAAGAACTGCATAAACACCGATACTAATGCACGACAATATACTATACCTGGGTTTGAGGCGGAACCCGTCAGCCCGAATTCCCACCTCCCAGCCTGCTACCCACTCCGCTAGCTCAGGTTTTGCTGAAGGTTCTGGCTTGGGTTTTCGGGGGTGTTGACCAGGATGCTGTGGGTACAGGCCTTGCACGGGCTGCTGGAGTGTTGTTGGGGTTGCTGATGATGATATCTGGGCGCTATGTGTAGTGCTCTCGGCTGGTCCAGGCCGTCTTGAGTGCGGAAGGTGCCCGGCTGAGGACCTTATATGCGCGGCTGGGGGATCAATCGATCACAGTCCGATCATGGAGCCACGCATTGCTCCTCGGGATCTAAGAAGCACTCGAAAACTCATGGGACGAGGCAGCTGCTAAGTCGCCGCCACCCCGGGCCGCATTCACTATTATCATTGGATACATAACTGCATGAGCTGTTGAAGGATCGATCAAACGTGGAGAAAATCGGATTCTTCGTCAACTTTGTGATCGATGCCAGATGGTGTGGTGACGCGGCGCAGGTGTCTCGCAATCCCTCACCCCCATGGGTTGGTCATATTGTTTTGCGAATACACTGGCATTATCCGTCACCACTTCACGCGAATTTCTCTATCCCATCTCCTAGCTCCATCACTGTACGCTCAACGAGCCAGTCCCTCGTCTCAGGGTCGTACATCACCGTCGGGACCTTCGTCTGCCCACTCCCGCCCCCGGAGACACCGATCCTCCACGATCGGTAGGCACTGAACGTCCCCGCTGCAACGATCCGCACGCTGGGCTGACCGATCATCGAACACGCGCTGGATCGCGCGTATGTGTCATTCGTGGAGGAGAGATGGTCCTGCAGGCGGCGGCACGCACTGGCAGCGTGGGCGCAGGGATCTGCATTTGCGCTCTAGTACTTGAGGGCAGGGTGTGAGCGGCTATGCTCACCAGGTTCGCCGTCGAGCTCGAGCAGAAATCCATAGCGGCGGGGGAACCCCCTGTCATCGACCACGACCGAGAACTCCAGCACAGGGCCGATGATGTCTTCGATCGATTTGACAGCCACGCACAGCTCGGCCTCAGAGACAAATTCCCCAACTACGCGCATCGCAGCGCTAATAAATTTGAGGTCGGTCTCGAATCTCTTGGGAGGCACGTCACGAACTTCCTACGCTCCAAGAATCGAATCAGGGGGCTTCCGTCCTCTGGCACGAAGCCAGCAATCTCGACAACATCGCCCAACCTGTAACGCCAGAATCCATCTCGGGTCGTCAGGATCACCTCATACTTCTTCCCGGCCTGGAGTTCCCACTACACACAGCCAGATGTTAATAGGGCAGGCCTTGATAGAAATCCCTTTGCTTACGGCCTGTGTGATGTGTTCCGCGCTCTCCGGCTGCTCGATGTCCAGGTACTCGAGCACATTGTCTGTGGTCTGCGTTTTGTACATGCCGTCGCCGGATTCGGGGTGATAGACGGTGCCGATCCAAGCCTCGCTGGCGCCATACGCCAAACTCTGCACCCGAACGGTGGGCCCCAGGTATTTCCGCACCTTGGAACAGAACAGTGTCAGAAACGAGACGGAGAAGACAATCAGCGCACCCGTGGGAGGACGGTAGAGAAACACCCCGTCGCATTCCCAGTGACAAGGGTGAGGTTCGGCCATATCTGCTTGAGCCACCCCACAGTGTGTGCATTCACGCCAATCTCCCGAAGCTCCGTTGCGCGATCTGGGCGCGACCGGAGGTGAGCCTACACATGTTTTCAAAATGGGACACCCTAGTCAGAACCGGACATACCTGGATATGGGGCCTCAGGTCATCGAGGCCCTCGAGATCGGGTATCTGGCCGGTCTCAATTGCGCTCACTAGTTCTTCCCAGTGGATCTCAATCAGGTGCACGAGATCAAAGAACACGGTGATGAACAGTGTGTTGAATGATTCCAAGGACCGCGTTCTCATGGCGAACAGCGCGTGCAGTAGGAGGAAGGTGTAGTACGACTTGACCAACGCCACGGCAATGGGAGTGACATGGCCTGAGGCTGCGAGTGGTCAGTCAGAACTCATCGCCCGCTGTGAGGATGCACTTACAGCGCGTCTTGACGAGCTCCGCGTCATTTTCAATCCTCCACCCGTTGCTCATCCTGAATATGCCTGAGGATACGAAGCTAAATGGGATCCTCTGCACCACGCCCTGCGCGCCATCGAGCACGTCCAGGATATGTGTATATCGCGGGCTGAACACTATGCACTTGGTCGGGCCATCCACCTCAGGCGTGGACCCCCCTATGGAGGTGATGGTGGCCTTGTTCACGCGTTCCGGGTGTGCATATCTCGGGAAACACTTCGCTGAGCTGCCAGAGGTCCCGGACGAGGTGGCGATGAAAGAGGGAAGCCCGGGCGCGAGCAGATTATCCACGGATGACTGGAGACATGGGCTCTCCATGAATCGGGAGATATATGGCCGGTAGTCCTCATATGTAGACAGTGGGACGTTTTCAGTGAATGCGCTGAAATCGACTTTGACTTTAGGGTTAGTGTCTTGAGCGGAAACATGAGCGGAGACACCATGGCTCGCGTCGAGTCCAAGCTCCGCGCGGTATCGTGCCAGGAGAGGTGCGTCGCGGAAATACGTCGTGCTTGAGTTTGTATTTACGATATGTTCGAAGGTCCCAAATATCCGTTGCCTTAGCTGATTGGCCTGCTCTGCTGACAGCACCTGTAAGACTGGGGCAGCAGTTGCTGAAGCCATCGAGGATAGGAAGTTCGGGTCTGGCGCGATTACTCGTCACCAGAAGTGATGTCGCATCAATTCTCACGACAATTATGCAGCCATAGGCCAACAAGTTTCAGTGAGAATTGTCAAAGCCATTGCAATTGATGCGCCTGGCTCATCGTTGGCCACAGATCCGACATTTCTGCGCATCGCCGAATACGCCGAACGTCCGCGCGCTTCACACATACCCCCTCTTGTTTCAGACGCGTGGAGACCGTGTCATCATTCCGATTCCAACGCTATCCTCGATCTCCATTTCGCTAATATCTCATCCACCAATTTGGGTTTTCCCCATTTGTACGTAGTCACTGTTTCAATATCAAGTTTTGCGTCCCCATCTCATCTCAGAACTGCCCCACCAGGGCCACCTGGCACCCGTTCTTAGCACTGCGAGCTATGTAGCAATTAGGTTTGTTTGCCTCAAGGCATTCAAATTTGATTGTTAGCACATTACCATAGGACTCCCGGCACGATTCGTTTACCGCAACAATTCTACACGTGTGGATAAAGTTGCACAGTTCCATACTTGACCTGCGCAAGCGGAGGCTCAGCATAAGAGGAATCGGAGAACCCGAATAGCGAAGGGGTATCTGATCCATCCAAGGAAAGACTGAGTAATCGTCGGCCTTTGAGATAGCGGACGACTCCAATGGCAGCGATCCAGTGGTCACGACCGCAGAAATCCAGGAATGAGGCAAGGTTTCCTCAACCGTTCCGTCAAATAACATCCCCAACCCGCTACCAGGCGATTTAACTTTTCTGAAGGGAGCGGAAACGGACGCCAGGAAATCATCCTATGTATTTTTGTAGTTGGTTCAATGATTATAAATGGTATAACATACGTAGCTGAGTGGCTGTCACTTTCCGCCAAAGAGCATCTGGCACGTATGCGGCCCGAACCGAGACGCACCGAAAATGGTGAAGTTACCACCACCTCCTTTTGTCCGCTATGACAAAAAAACGCATCAGTTCCAGCCCAGAAAGTGATGCAAAAGAAGCCAAAAACTAAATCCAACACGCACCCTGGGTCTTCGCCTTCTTCGGCGCACCCTTCCCCCTCTTCTTCTCCGCCTCATCCACGATCTCCAGCTCGGGATACGGCCGTGCAATCTGCAAGAAGTTCACCTCCACGGGGTAGTACCGCAGCATCTCCAGCCCGCGGAGGTGTGCGCGCAGGTACTTTGCGCCGGTTCTCAGGCCTGTGGGGTTGTATGTGGTCTGGACTCTGGAAGGTGCTGCAGTGCAGCGTTGGGCGTGTTTGACATTGTTTGCCATGAACGTGGCGGGATCCCCGGCCCGCAACACCCTTACATAAAATTTCCAAGAAAACTTACGAACACCGATATCAATACATGACATTGTGCACAAAATCCTATCCCCACCAAAACCCAAACTCCAGCCCGCCACCTATTCCGCTAGCTCACGCTTTCGTCGGCTTTTCCTTCTCTGCAACAAAGATATTAACCAACGCTCTCAATCCCGTCGGTTTCCTTGCGACTTTCGGCTTCTTCTCAGGCGCCGCACTCCCCGGCGCGGCGGGCTTACTCCCGCCCGCTATCGGCTTGCCTGCTGCAAAAATCGCGCTCTCGCCCGCCGCTGGCTTTCCCACTGTGGAGGGCTTACTCGCACTCGCTACCACTGGTTTGCCCACGAGTGCGGGGGTCGGCATTCCCGCGAGCCCCAGCGCGTGTGTGGGGGTCTCATGCCCAGTGAGTGGTGGCGGAGGTGGGGGTGTAGGGTACGCCCAGCCAACGTTTTGATTCACAGGC
>QGOG01000380.1:0-21055 GCA_003313185.1 Collybia sp. MG36
TTTGAATTCGTATGTAGTCCTTGGCAATATCGTCGGCCCGCACAGCCGTCACTCAGGTTTTGCATTTGCCAACACTGCCTCAGTCAGGTTTCATGAGTTGCGGGCGGCACCATGCCCACTATGTAAGGCCTGGAGTTAGTGAGTAGAGAAAATATCGGGCTTGTCCCAACCCCGAAAATCTAACGTGGCTCACACACCTCAATCCTCTCCTCTGGGCTTGACATTCGAGTTCAGTCGCGCGCTAACGGAAAAATGGCGTATACAGCTATCCACAATGTCCAGCCTCAGCCCCAGGCGGCACCTATCCTCCAAGCACCTTCCCTACCCGCGCGTACAGCCGATGATGAACGTTCATTCGACGCCCACTGCCACTGTTCACATCCCCGCACACTCATAGCCGATATTCGCCACCGTGCGGCACACCAGAGCCACATTGCCATCCTGAAAGCTCTCTTCACACCCATCGCCTCGGCGGTTTGTCTGCTGCTCGGTCAGCTCATGATCCGCGACACCGGAGACTACCAGGCTTCATACACGCTTTCAGCACTTGGCGGCTTCTTAGGTGGACACTGCCTTGTTGGTGCTGTAGTCATCCTTAATATCCTACTGGACACCCGCCCTGCACCCGGAAAGCGATGGCACCGCGGCCTCACGATCCCCGCGGTCTTTGTGGTGTGTGTAGCGAGTATCGTCGCCGGGCCTCTGGGGATGACAATTATAAATATTGGGCACCGCCCGAACGGAGAGGTGTTGGATGTGAGGCATGCAGGGACGGCAAGCGCGGTAGGCGCCGTCATCATTTTTTGGGTGTTCGTTACAGTCAAGATTGTGCTGTATAGTAAGTTGCTGTTTTGATGCATCACGCGCTGCTGCATTTTAATGGTGCACAGATTCTGACTGTTCGCAGAACAAAAGCAAGCAATAGCGCGAGAGCGCGACAATACCTATCGCGGGTCTGGAAGCAGCTCAGGGAGCTGCAATGGCGACTGTGGAAATTGCTACTGTTACGATACATCCATTTGCAATGGCTGTTGCGGTGGGTGTGATTGTAGTGGCTGTAATTGTGATTGCGGAGGTTGTGATTGTGGAGGCTGTGGGGGTTGTGATTGCGGTGGTTGCAGTGGTTGCTGAAGTCAGTTCACCCGGACTGAACTATGACGGACAAAGATGAGATTGGACTCGGACCTTATTGTATTCATTAGCCTGTTATATTATGCACTGTTTTAAGTAAGATCAACGGAGGAAGCCATGTAGCACTTCGGAGAAGTCACGGGACTGTCATGATGATCTCCGAATCTTGAATCAGGTTAGCCTCTTTGGGTATCACACAGATTCACACTCTGATACATCCAAGTATCTATTGTAAAGACTCCTAGTTCTGATTCAGAATACCATATGCGTGCTCATATCACGCTGTCATGGTTCGCGGACCGGATGATAATATGAAGCGGCGACTCCGGGGCTGGGCGAGAAGCTGCTAGGGTCCTCCCGTGCGGTCGCTGAGTCTGTGGTTCTAACTTCCAAGTGCCGTGCGTGCGCGTTGCGCCGTGGATTTAATGCAGATCCTCGATACCATATTGTGCTATTAAAATCTCCAACTGATATTATTAATAGAGACCCTTATTCTTGGTGCTCGAATGATAATAACAATTTTGATCACGATGACTGCACATACCATGAGGCAGGCCTGGCGGTCGACGTATCGAAGCGATGAGAAAAGGAAGAGGCAAATGGAGGAACGGCAGGCACTCAGCAACATTTATTTGAAGCGACCGCGGTGGCCGCTGACGCTATATTGAGGATTATAACCACCGTGGCCATGCCGGTACGCGCGCTGCGCAGTAGCACAGCGAGGCAATATGTTTTTATTATCTGCCGTCAACAACAACTTTAATTGAAGGGTGCATTCAAGTCACATCGGGACGTTGGACGGGCGATTCTATCTCACCGCCGGAACATTGATAGACACATTAAAGTGATGAGGGTAGGAAGAGCGTCAATCCATCAACATGAAAGGGGAACATCGGCCGGCGCCACTTTATCTGAGCGGCTGGGGCTAGAAAATTGGGGCATTTTCATTTTAGGGTAAAGTGAGGCTTAGAAGAAATGAAATCTACCTCACGTGCGGCCGAAAAGGCTCATCTGTCCCTCCATCGCCGAGACTGGATGTGACAAGAAGAAATAGAACAAATGGAGTAGCGGTCCTATGAACCTGGAAAGAATACGGGGTGCCAGATCCAGTGTGATAAATAAGGACAGTCGCGCCGTGGGCTATGCCGTGCCTAAAAGCTACCCTCATATTCAAGCGCCTCTGAATAGAAGAGCTGCTCGCTTCAAATATCCTCTCACCCTTGTCCTTACACATGCCCGAACAACACGAGACCGCACAGGCGAAACAGGAGGTCCTGGATGACCTGGACGATGACCTCGTGGACGATTTTTACCTCGAAGACCCAGAGGAAGAGGAGGACTCCCTTGAATCTGAGTGGGTCTCTATTGACTTACCTTTTGATGTGGCGTGACGGAGGTCGGCTATTAGCACAACCGAGCAGGAGGATATGGAGTTCTACGACCTGTACGATGACGAGGATCGCAGTACAAATACAACCCCGCTGGTGGACATATCCATTTTCAGGAATGCGGATATTGATAGTGATGATGACGGTTCGAGTTATGGTCGAGTGGAGGACGTGAAGTATGATGTTGTGATTGAAGGGCCCGGTGAGGGAGGAGGGAGTAAGGAAGAGGGACAGGTGTCACAGAGGCTTTTAAAAGCGGTCAGTATCCACGGTGTTGTCCTGTTCATGGCCTAAACGTTGTGATACACCTAGTATCGAAATGGCGGTCCCGTCAACGGAAACAAGAAGACCTGATGAACAATTGCCTACGTAGCGCCTGGGGCAGTGACCGTTTACAAAAATAAAACTGTATGGTGATCATTCGTAGATCAAATTAATGCTGCAAACTATAAAGCAATGCTTCCCGCGCGATGTGTAGGGTTTCATGTTACACAAACGATCTCAAGTCGGAGGTTTCTTGGCCCAGAATGCAGTCGTCAATAGAACACGCCTAGGCGTTAGCCACGATAGGAGGATGTAAACTTCAATGGACATGGAAATGCCAATTCTAGCAATAGGCAGGGTTGATGACTGTGAGTGGTTGAATATACCAACCGCATGACACTCGGCATGGTCATACGAACAACTTTGCTCTAGCTCACCGATAATGGTGGGCCCATCGGCGTACCTTAATGGATGAAACCAAATCTTCTGCAGATCGGGAAACAAAACCGAGAGAACAAATGGCTGATCGATTGATGGTGAGTTCAAAGTGATCTCTTGCCAAAGTTAAGATTCGGGGTGGAGCAAGATTTAGTTTACCATCCGTGCACATTAAATGGTGCCTTCTGGACCCTGGGAGCTGGGATTAAGATTGGACGGCTTGGTGGATACCTGGATGCTATGCGTTCTTTGGAAAGCCCCGAAAGTGGCTAGGGTGGTGACTGATGACTGCCTAGACTCACCACCTGGAGCAGCAATACTGCTACAACCAGGAGGGGACAACGCGAGCACACTTATCTCATTGAATATTCATTCTAATGGATTTCATTAATAAAATTTAGGGCCAAAGGCACGGGGCAGAACACAGGTTCCTACATATATCACTGGGTATCTCCAGTCGATGCCACTGCCGCGTCCCGGCGCTTTTCCGCCGCGGCCTTTGCCTCATTCAATGGCTTTCGCCAATGGGCTTCGGAGGGATTCCAGATGCCAAATTCTTTCTTCATCTCGTCGACGTTTTCACCCCAGCGCTCTTCCCAATAAATATTGAGCATATTTTGCGCAGTCCCCCCACACTTGAGTGCCCAGGGAACATATTCTGTAAATAACCGATGCCTTTTTGGGGGCGTAAGACGCAAGGGGCCAAAGATGGCGGATAAAGCGGTCATGGGAAGTCCAAGGTTCGCAAACTCAAAGTATTTGAGCGCTATTTCGTATTCGACACTGACCGGAAGGTTGCAGATACAGTGATAAAAATCGTGGCATTCTCGGTAGCGTTGCATAACGTATGCAAGCTCGGGGTCGGAAATGTAACGAACCTATAGGATCAATGAATTTGAGCTGCACAGCCAGGTAGGATGCTCATACAGGTTCACGCGTGTCTGGTGTGACCCCACAACGCTCAAGCCAGGTAACGTATGCCCTCCCAAAGGTGCCTTCAGGATACTGGGCCAGTTTTCCCATGTCAATCGTACTGGAATTGACTCTTGGTCGTTGCTTGAGAATCCTGCGACCCTCTGGACTCTCCAACATGCTGTCCCGGAGTCGAGGCAGGCTAGGGCCTGCTGTTGTCTCGCCCAAAGCAGCAATCATATCTTGGATGCGGGTTAGTCGGATGTTTAGGTATAAATTGACTACTCACCAGCCCTACGTGGATCAACCAAGGACATTACAGCCGATCCAGTTGCAAGCAACGCGTTTTCGAACCAGTTTAAAGGAATATGGCCCTCGTATGAAGGCGGAATATTACTAGAAAATCGTATGGAAGCAACATGGGGAACCCCTGGGCTCCTAACAGCGCGCGAAGACAAGGGTAACCTCCGGGTGTTTCTCAGTAAACGATGCAGGCTAGTCGACATTGTGATCAAGCATCACTGTTGTCACGCGTCACATGGACGTATGATCATCCGTCACGCTGCCAAATGTGGGTATTTATACTAAATTATAGACGACCCAAGCCACAAATCAGTTGGAACACGCACAATATTGTAACTCGAAACCCGTCAGTAAGCAATACATATATATTCCAGGATGGGAACGGCTTATATTAAAGTGCCTTTTCCTCACAGACAGGGCATGGGCGTAGGATGTGGGATGTGGGCGTCACGCCACCGTCCCAAGCACACACAATGTCCAAATCTTCGATCGGATTGTGGCCAGGCGAAAAATATTTCGACCGTGCAACTTGGTGGGTGAGGTAGCCACATCAAAGCAGCGCGCATCATAATAGGCCTATATAACCTGCATGGCTCTCCAGTTGAAACCCCAGCAATTTGCTTTCCGCCTCGCTACGCCCCCTCTCGGTGATGGATCCACGCACACTTCATTTTGTTGTTGAAGACCTTGTACGGTTGTCCCTTGGGGAACAACCTCTGTGCAATTTGGCTGGTTTCAAACAAGATACCAGACGCTACGGTGCATATTTCCCATCTCAGGCCAGCCTGGCGGACGAATGGAATCAGGATAGCTCCGATGTTGAGAGCACCTGGGAATTTCCTACCTCATTGAAGGCATCGCACCGAACCTCTAGCACAAGCACTGCGTCAACTTCATGCAGCACACCAGCGCAAGAGATCGCGATCCTTTATCGTGCTGGAATGTCTCTCGACCCATCAGACAGCCGCTGCTCCTCGCCTGAAACAGAAGAGGAGGCGTTTGAATCATGCCTCTCATCTCCCATGATCGAGGAATATGCCCCGGTGACACCTGCCACCCCAGAGCTAAAGGCCATCTTCAGACAATCTCGCCATGACGCGCTCTTGGAACATGTTCGTTTTTCATATTCCTCAGTCCTTCATTCCCCCCTCATGAAAATTGGACCTGTAGCGCGAGGAGGCCCTGGCGGTGATGAAACATCATGGTGTGGGCGAGACAGAGACTCTCGTCTGTCAGCGACCTGGATGTCGCGACACCGTCCGGGATGTGACGGCCCTCATGTACCATCTCCATATCCACAGCTTCCACGACCCGTGAGTGGGACTCACACATTCGTGGGCACCACTGATGGGTTTCTAGAAACCACTTGTGCCCTCGATGCAACGGCTGGTTCGAAAACTCGCGCTCGCTGGCTGACCATGACTGCCGGCGCCAAATAAAATCACCCCCGTCCAGTCCATTGAAAGGTATTTTAATTTGATCGCGGTTGCGTGCGTTTAATGCTAACATCTTCATAGAAACATTCCTTAAAGCCTTGAACAAGATTGCACGGCTGCGTTAAACATTATGGCCCAAATGGTTCCTATCCCATCATATAATCAACATTAATAACTGTAAATCCTCTACCCACTATCGTTACATTCCCCCCACTCCCACAAATCTGTGCATGTATCACTCATACGTTTGTATATACTCTGCACAACGATCCACCCCCATTACATTCCCGAACCACGTATCAGCGCGATCCCTCCCACGCCACGTGTAAAAGGTCTGAGGGTTTCAACGGTAAACATGTGCGTCAATGACATTAATACAAGTCATTTATATCTCATAGATGGGAGCCCCGTCGGTCTGTCACAATCCATATAAGATTCAAACACTCAATTATACATTCATTCGATATCAACGGCACAATGTACACTATGAACAACAACAATGCGACAAAGTACCAGCATGATTACGGTAAAGGCTCAAGCTTGTTCAGCGACTCATCCCTACAAGCTTTGCCACAGAAATAATCAGCCTCGCTCTGCGGGAGCGTCAGGCACATGATACACGGAGACGCTAAGCCAGACGTGACGGCCTCCCTGCAGCAATACATGAGAAACCAAGTTTAGAGTTCACTTGGAATACGTACTCGCGATGCCGCATGGAGCAGTAATCGCTTGTCTTGAAGCCATTCACATCAACGTGGACAGACTTTTCGCAGCCAGGGATAGAGCATGTTGGACTGCTGGCACCTGGCTGATTGCTAACATGGGATTGAGCGACAGGTACTTGAGGGGAGGAAGCGGCCGCTGTACCAATGACCGTGTTCAGCGGTGGCACAACCTGGGCGGCAAGATTCACGAATGGGTTATTGGTTAACGTGTTTAGGCTTGGTAGTGCGGCACCAGCGGGTGGAGGCGCGGCCACGGCCGCAGCAGCGGGTTGGGGGGCCGCTGCAGGTGCCAGTAATGCCTGAACATGAGGAATCTGCTGAGCGACCAGTTCTAGATGACCCTGAATATCGATTCACTTCTAATATGAAGGAACGACTAACGGGCCAACTGAACCGGGTCAATTGTGGACGGCGCCGCCGCTGGGGCTGGGGCTGGGGCTGGAGCTGGGGGTGCTTTGGAATTGTTCTTATTGAAATTATTCCCTTTCGGATAGTTGGTGTTCTTGGGTGCAGGAGGAGCCTGGGGCTGGGGCTGCGTTGCGCCAGTATTCCCCCCCTTGGCTAGGGCAGCGCAGTTCTTCCCACAAAAATCGAAATTTTGGAATTTCGGTTTCTTGTGGCATTGCTGAATAGAATCGATGTTCAGTTAGATCGGTCGAAGATCAACAAAAGGATCCCAACTTTGCAAAGGGTGGCGGCCTGCCCTGCACATGTCTTGGAACAATAATCGTGGTTGGAAAACTTGGCTTTCTGGTGACAATACTTTGCCCCAATCGATATCAGCAACGATGATGAAAACATAGGACCAAAACTCACATTACAGAGAAGTGGGGAGGCTTGAGCAGGCTGGACAGACTGAGCGGCCATCTTGTTGCGTAGATTGATAGTTGATGGTTTGCTTAGGATGGACTTTAATACTGCCCACACGTGCACGTTCAGCAAGGCCGGATGCATGTTAGGGTCGTGTCTCGGCCATAATGGTACAAAGCATAGTTGTGCGTGTTGGAGATACAGATACACATGGTGATGAAACGGTACAAGACAACGAGGTATCTGTCAGACATGATTCAGCGATAATTTGCCTCGCGGAGTTTGGTTCTCAATCGTTCAAGGGCTTTGCCGAGCTCATTCCTGCCCTTCCGATCGACGCCCACACCCCAAAACGCGTCCTTGTCAGAGTCCTGGAAATTATCAGTTGAAAGGAACAGCCGCGATGAAGTAATAATCCCCCAACCTCAACTAATTCTGCATCCCCGGTTCCCAAAAGTTCGGCCCTTAGGTCATGATTCTGCGTAAACTTGAGCCAGAGCGTTTCATCCATCTCAAGTCCAGCCTCAGTCCTAATCCATATAACAACAAATGGATACTGACCTTCTGGATATTTACATCCTTCCAATCGTGTCTCACTTCTGGCTGGAAACGACGAGCCTCGGAGAAGGCGACACTCGGTCTCTCCGAGCATGTTCGGATATGTTCAGCGAGGCCAGGACGATGGGCTTGAAACTAAATGGCAAGACATTGTCAGAGCAAGGCGCGATCAGCAAACTCAAGTCGTTACTTTGAACGACTGAAATAGATGTTCGCTCGTTGGGTATTTCTTCCCCTTGTAAATGACGGGGTGGGCAGAGAAATTGGTGAAACCGTAATATGGATCATGCTTGTGATAGAAGAGGATACGCGTGGGGCTGGTCCCCTGTCCAGGCGATCCTGGCGGCGTAGCTGGACTGACCCTCAGCGCGCTTACACTCTTTGTCCCTGGTCGTCGAGATCGGTAAATGGCGTGAGGTGGATGGGACTGTGATGAACCTTGGCTTGTACTCGGCTCCACAATAAAAACCTGCTGCTCGACGAGGGATTTGCTTCGGCGAACGGTTTGCTGACCATCTGAATGTTCGGGAGTCGCCTGGAGAGGTGCGAACATTTGATTTAGCTGCTGGGGATCCCATTGAGCAGGCGTGCGATCAGAGGTGACATAAATTGTCCGCGTGCGCTCTTCAATCCGATATTGAACGGCAGGTTTCTTAGTGGTTGGTGATACGCAGTTGGGGAGTGGGGACAACGCGTTTGCACTTGGAGGGGTGGTTACTATTTTGATTCTATTCTGCATATCGAGTGATTGGAATAGTAGAAGATGGTTTAAGCAGTTATGAGAGAGGTCCAATGGCTTGTTGTCGAGTCAATATAGAACTTGAAGAGAATTTGAACTCCAGAACGACCACCAATCGAAGTTGACAGAATGCCTCATGAACTCCACTACACAGGGACCCACGCCAGATTGCTGTCCGACGTCCGTTATCAAAGGCCTCGTTGCTTGTGGCCTCTTCCCAGGTGTATCAAGGCAATCAAGAAAGGTTTCAAGATGACATTGAGAATTACTGATGGTTGAAAACTTGAAATCGGTTCAAGATCACGCGGGTTACGTTCACTAGCTCCCGAGCGTCGCATCGCCTGTCCTTGGTTCGTCCCTATGTTCAACTACGTGGAATTCCCCCATTTGTTCTGTTTCGGGTCAACGCCATCTTGTACCCCCCACGCTGACTGCAATGAGGACCGCATATTGACAATGAGGTCTCCTCGTGCCTTGTTTTACACCTGGCTTCATAGCCTCACAAACAAACCGCCGATCTCAAAATTGACGGCGAAGACCCTGGACGCGCCCGGGTTATATCTGTGCGCACAATGTGATCGGAACTTCCACATTTGATACCGCACGACAACATGGCAGACGAATTCAGCTGGTTGCACCCACAGAATCAGCTCGAGGGGAAATTGAATCGATTGATTCCTCTCAATTCGGATACGCCAGGATTTCTGCAGGGTAAGTTTATATCCATGGTTGTGCATCCGCAGAGCTAAACGCGATTATAGTGCAGAAAAGGTTCCGGAAAGGCTGGAAACATCCAAGCAAACCATTGCCCTACGTGCATTCCGTTTTTCGTATTATATCACCAGATGAAACTTTGGAGCCCTACCTGGAGTATCGGTGAGTTTATTTTCCACCACTTCTCTGTCAATTGACTGAGGATCACATAGAGCTCATATTCATGCATCAACGTCTACCTCGAATTTTAAGCACATTGGTAACGAAAAGCTACTTTTTCACGGAACCAATCGTTTGTGTCGAGTTGCTGAGGAATCAAATGGGCTTCGCCTCTGCGGCCTGGCGGACTGCTCCCTATGTTCTATAATCCGAAAATCTTATGATGTTCGCAAATGTGGTTAGTGATTATCCTTTACTGCATATTGTTCCACATTCTCATTGTATTAACTAGGCTCAAAGCACAAATTTCGTCGGTATGAACCATGTTCCATTTGATTCCGTCTCCCACTTATGAAACTCCTAGATTTGGGACGGGGATATACACCACATCATGTTCTTCGAGTGCGTCCCTTCTGGTCCTCAATAACTTTTTAATCTCAAATTCCTCTCCCTTCAGAAGCCGACGATTACCTGCACAATGTGGGCAATAACTCTTCACTGAGGGTCATGTTAGTGAACAGGGTAGTCGTTGGCAAGGCTCATAAACGACGCCACAATGCCACCAATCTCACCGAACCTCCTCGTGGTTGCCATTCGGTAGGCTCGTTACTGTCGCATTTTTTAACGAAGCTTATTGTTTTTAGGTGGTCGGAGTTCCAGGTGGTGACTTAAATTATAGAGAAACTGTTGTCTACAATAACGATGCCATTCGGCCCGCCTATCTTATTGTATATGGCGCTATGCCACCCGCTCCGGTGCCAAAATCTGTGCCTCCGTCCAAGAAGGCCCCTTCGATGCCGGGTGCTGTGAAGGCAATGGTTTTCCTGACGACTCTATTTAACACACCTCTAGCGTCTTAACTCAAGGGCTATTTGGTGGGCTCCAATTATTTACTCAGTTGTATATTATACTCTCCATGTAACCCAGGAACAATTATCTCCACCTATTGCACGAATAATTTATCTTGTATACATTATGACATAGACTGGTTTGATTGCATCCGCCGTTTGAACATAAATTGACTCTTCATCTGACAACTGCAGTTGGTTAACACGCGGTCGTTGATCAAAACCCGAAATTGTTACGAACCTCATCGACTCCACCGGTTTGTCCAGGTTCCACGACAACATCACAGGCTATCATAACACGATATGGTGAGGATGTGCAGGACGTCGCAAACCGGTCGGCAAGGCTCGGGTTTCGGTACGAATATATCCCATCTCCGAATCTAGTTTGATTGATGATGCTTATTCAACTCTTCTAATGAGTGTTGCTCAAATAGACATACCTGCCATTATTACATGGCACGCCAAACGCAAAGTTTTTGAACGCCGTTTTAAGAATAGTGCAAATACCGCATGATCTAAAGTTGCACGGTGTTGCATCTTTGAAGCCCAGGTCACAGATACATTGAGAGCTGTGGAAGGTCCGAATCTCTTCCGCCTTCGGATGCGTTGTTCTGATATTGGTATCAATGAAGGAAATGGATCAGGCTTATGGCATACCGATATGCCTCATAGCGTGTTTGGGCATCCCGAGGAACAGTGATTTCAAACACCTTCTCTGTTGCTGGCTGACGCCCTGACTTATCTTCCCATTCACTGATGAATTGAGCGCGGACTACCCCATGGATAAGAACTTTGAAGATTACCCGCATAAACACTCACCATTCTTGAAGGTCGTGCCAGTCGGGTTCAAAGGGCGGAGACGGGTTCCGGCGCGAGCGCGACGTTCACATGCGATGCAAAGAGTTCCCACTGTGCGCGGCTGAATACTACAGTGCTCACAACCTTCCACCTGTCCTAAACGGACCCCATCCCTAACGACAACACATGGTGAGCGTCGCATGCTGCGTCTCAATTAAACATGCTCACTGTGCGTGCACCTCCGAACAAAAGTTACTGAAGGCTGGCTTTCCAGTTGAACGGCATCCTCGCAACAAACAGACCGTTGGACTAGGACCCTGCCCACTCCGCGCGCAACTTCTGCTGCAATAGGCGTGCTTTACGCCTTTCTCAACGAATTTAGGTTTGACCCCACAGATCTATGATATGGTTAGCTCAAGCAATACCACGGGTGGCAGTCGTCGCGACGGACCTCGCAGAGATCCGCTTGGATGGGGTTTTGTGATTTCGAGTGGGAGCCCCAGTGCACAACGTTCTTGACGATTGAGGCCATGATGGCAGTTGGATTGAGAGATAGGTTGGGCTGATCTACATCCGCAAGTCGGAGGGGCCTTATGAAAGCCACGCTCCTGCCTCATGGTCTTGAACGCACGGCTATTGTGAGTGCATGTCTACACATGTTGCGGACACACCTGATTGACCAGTTATAAACAAGTCCCCAATCGATTATGGGGCCTACATCTATAACCTTCCTGCTCTTGAAGAGTACATTGTGAGATGGCTTCAACTGTTCCGTTCGCGTTATCCCTTCTGCACACCATGGCTAGCCAGTACCCAAGTCTGCAGAAGTCGACCCCGAACCCGCCACCGACGATGGTTCCAGCAACGGCTGCGCCGTTCCAAGCTGCGACTAATCAAGCTGCGCCACCAGCGCCCCCAGCTCCCTCAGCTCCGATGAGTGTACCATCTGCGGCGCCTAATGCGTCCAATACCACATCGAACACTACCAACGGGCCCTCCAGCTGCCCTGCCGCCAGCACAAGCCCGCCGGCTAATACGGCCTCACCCCTATGTGATGTGAGCACACAGGATATAAATAACCAGTCCGCGACAATGAATTAATTAATTGTGCTCATAGAATTGTCACCTCCGACCGAAGCACTTTGATGGCACGAAGAGCCACCCATTCTGTAGCAAAACCTGCGCTAACAAGTTTAAGAATCTTGGACCAAGTAATGGTTCAATGAATGGCCCCGCCAACGGGCTGACAAACGGTATGACCAATGGATCTACGAATGGATCTACCACAGGAGCGAATAATATCAACGGATCAACGGGATCAACCAACTCCACTTCCAGCAATTGTGATGTGAGTATCCGAGTCAATCTTTTGTTGGTTGGAGGCATTACTTGACGATCGTGGGCCTCGTAGTTTTGTCAGATCCGGCCAAAGCATCACGACGGTGTACGATTGCACCCGTATTGCAGCAAAGCATGCGCGAAATCGTTTACCTCCCAACATAAAAAGTCGGCCAGTAGCAGCAAAATATGTAAGCCAAAATATCACGCTTGTATCTCGGATTTCACCATTGAAATTGTATCAAGCGCATACCTGCCAGGTGCAAGGGTGCCCTAATCCAGTGTATGCAAGCGCCAACGGATTATTCAGCGATTACTGCGGCCTGGCTCACAGGACGTGCGTCATTTCGGTTCAATGATAACCGCTGCACTCACTAATATCAATGCAGCCTCGGGGAGGCACTCTGTTTGATGTGTCGCAAGGCGCAGAAACAGTCAAAGTCACATTTCTGCGGTCAGGCATGCTCCGATGACGCTGAGCAGAAAGGGCCAATGATTTTGGAGGTTCCCTCGGGCCATGTCACTTTCAAGAGCGGTGGGCTACATCTGACTATGAATCCGTTCGCGGCGCTCAGTCATTTTCCTAGTTTCTGAACAGTTCAAGGCCTCGTGGAGACATAGTGGGACGACCTGTCCACCGGTCAGGCGCGTGTACAAAATCCTTGCTCCCCAGGCTTCACTTGCGAATTATAACACATACCGGTAAGCATGGTGAAAGTATGGCTTCCACTGACGCTCATAACACACATCAGCGATGCCGTAGAGGCGCGCGGTCAATTCGTCGCAGCTGGCCGGTCGGCCGGCAACGAAAATCGACGATGGCATGGTACTCGTCGTGAGTGTAACCTCGGCGACAAGGGACAGACAGACTTCTGCACCTCCTCGACGTGCTCCCTTTGCTGCATCATGAAGACCTCTTTTGACCTAAGCCTTTGGGGTAAGAAAACCGGCTGGGGAAGGTGTGTTCTCATTTGAGAGCCAAGCTTGAATACTGACTTGGTGTGGAAGATTTGGAAAGGGAATTTATACATCCTCAACGTCGTCGAAGTAAGCTCGATTCTTGGTAAACATCTCATGACATTGACACAATTATTAGATCGAACGATTACTCCCAGAATACAACGAATTCGCCGCTAAAGGGCATGCTCCTGAATAAAGTTATCGTGGGCAAAGGCTGTAAAATGTTGCACGATAATACCACACTCACTTCCCCCCCTCCCGGATTTGATTCCGTGAGTCGATGCGCTCGTCCCCGATCCAGTCAGATTCATTTTCACCCCTAGGTATTGGCTGAGAAGGGAGGGAGCTTGAATTACGACGAGTTAGTCGTATATGTGAATGATGCCATCAGGCCATCGTTCCTTGTGATGTATGAACCTTAGGTACATCCTGGCCTGTATATACCACTGCAATGTAAATTAATTCGTATGACAAAAACAAAATGCGAACATGCGCGCATGGACGAAATATAGGCATGGGACACCAGAGTAATAAGTAAGAATCGTGGGCCAAGAATGATGGTGCATGTGCTCAGGAAACAGGTCAAACCAGGTCTAAACCAGATTTATTGTCCAGCGGCCTTGGGCTGCATAAGTCCACGCGTCGACTGCCAGGCCAACCAAATAACAGTTATCATTGCCCCTGTTAATACAAGGCTGGCACACGCATCAGCCTCGGGACGAACAGAAAGCGGCTCAATCGAGCCTTACATTTCAACAATCGAAAATCCTACGAACATTGTCAGTCGACATCCAAACTATTCGATGAATTTGACTGACCAAATAAAACTTGTATTTGCCTGCAATAAACGAGGCTTGTGCAATCCTCCTTGCTCATCAGGGATGGAATCGATCCATTGACGATGGCAGCGCCCGTCACCCAGAGCAGCCAAGTGATTAGGATCCAGATTGTTTGAGCTCCGACGGAGGATATCTGATGCCTATACCATGTTGGGTGGAGGAAAAGAACCGTGTAGGCGCCTGCGGTCAGAACGGTCCAGCACCCCGCGAAGCTGAAGGGAGGTTATGGTATGGTTATGGGGGTGAATGAAACCGACACGTGCAGGAGGATTTGGGTCCCTGTGCGCGTCTTGATGGCGGGGAAGTTCTGGTGAAAGCGATATTGCAGCAGCAACCAGCTCGCAACGGCAATCTGTCAAAAAACGCGGTGAAACGTGAGCCCTACATAACCTCAATGGACTCCTACTTCGGCCAGGCTGCTAAGCACCATGAAAGCATAGGCAACTTGTCCGTATCAGCACAGGAATGATAGTGAACATGCGGAGGCCCTCACCGGGAGTGTATCGTTGGAGCATCACGCTCGAGGCTTTACTGAAGGTTCTTGGATTACGCTGAGCGTAGTGATATGTCCAGGAAAGCATGCAGAGATACATCAGGGCTAGCATTGGGGTAATGCACGCAATGATACTAGTGATAGTTGTTGAAAGATATTCAATTTGTCCCAACGGCTCATTCCCTGAGGTGGATGATGATACAGATGGCAAGGGAGCCGCACTCGACGATATCGTCGCTGACATCTTCAAGAGATTGTGGATGGGCCTCGTTGAAGGGAGAGAAGCAAGCCAGTGCCAAAGAGGGATGTCACAATCAAAGAAGGGAAAGAAATGGGGAAGGAAGAGAGATAGACCAAATCATTCCGCAAGCCCATTTCCTGACCGCATTGTGGACTGTTGTGGAGACAGGCTGGTAACAACGTGGGGAGACCTTGAACAGACTTCATTAAAAACCGCCGGGATCGGGGCGTACAGCCGAGCTTGCGACTAAAGACACTCAGCATTCAGCGCCGACATCATGATATTTCGCCAGTAAGATTTTTTTCTGCTTATAGGTAGGTAATCAGACGTAGGCATGGGCGATCGGTACATAGGCAAAGCATGATCTCAACTATCCAGACCAACAGCCTCACACAATGCCGTAAGGTGGAGCAATAACACTTCAAGGGGCGAAGAGGGTGTCAAGGAAAGCTTTGCCAGCGGACTGGGGGGTCTTAGGCTTCTTGACGCCCTTCTTCTTGAGACGTTCTTGCTTGACTATATCAAACGCGTCAAAAGGGGCGCTGGCATTGAGGAAAAGATACATACGAAGCTCGTGCCTGCGAAGAGTTTTGGCGTAGGGGTTCAGGCGGAAGAGAACAGCCTTGTTGACGAGGGGATTCTTCTTTTGAGTCCATGGGCGCTTCTGCACTTTCTGACCAGCCTGGCGGACGACCGACTGGATCTCATCGCTGTTGATCAAGCGAGTGACATCAGGGTTGGTGATCTTAGCTGTGGGAAGGCTTGAAACACAATCAGAATTTGATCTGGTCGGGGCTATCAATGACAAAACATACATGTAATCCTTTTTGTACAGTGAAACCTTGTCGAAAGTTCCGAACACATCATCGAGCAACGCGAAGGCACCTTCAGTCCAGATGACGAAGCGTCCGAGATGACCACCAGGAGCGAGCTGGAGGAGGTTCAACCTTCTCACGTTGACAAGCTCAACACCTGGCAAGTTACGGAATGCCTTGACGATACCATTGTCCTCGTTGTAAACCACGAGGGGCCCACGGCGTTGGCGATGTCTGCGATTTCTCAGCTTCCCTTTTCCGGCGCGGAGCTTGCGTGAGTTGGAGACTTTGACTACATCGGCATATGCGTGCAGGGACTTGAGAAGCGCAACAGCCTCCCTGGTCCTGGTGAACGATTCGGCGGCAGAGGCGATGACCAAGGGGACCTCCTCAATCTGCTCGATGCGGTGTCCGCGAGCAAGGACGAGGGAAGGAAGGGCTGATGCAGCGAGGGCTGATACAACGGCAAAGCGGCGCTGGTTCTGGTTGACCTTGACATGCCATTTGCGCCAGGTCTTGGTGGGAGCGAACATGCGTCCTCCACGGCACATATTGCCAAAGGCGGCCTGATCGAAGATAAAAACCCGGAAACAAACAACCCTCCGTAGGCACATACCTGACCAGATCGGTGGGTCCCTCCGCCTCCAACACGGGGAATACGGGCAACAGCACGACCAGTTCCCCAGGATTCGGCGCTGGTTTGATGACCAGCCTTCTCGCTAACGGAATACGCCTGCCTTTTGTTCTTGGCGATGCTCTCTGGATACATTCCAGACATGGATTCTACCCCCACAAACTGAGGACTTACTGTGCACCTGAGCGACTACATCAAGCCTAATGGGGGCGGTCAAAACCGCAGGGAGGGGGAGAGAGGATGAGGCCTCTATAATTCTACGATCAAAACATTACCATTGCTAGCAGGGATGGAGCGTACCTCCAGAAGAGGAGCGGACGTTGACGGTGGGTCGCGAGGCCATTGTCGGGAGTCTTGAGGTCTTGAGGGCGTGAATTTCCGTCACCAATCACAATCGATTGAGGTTTGGCGATTTAGGCTTTTGCCGAGAACAGCTGTACAGTTCCTAAGGCCATAGAGTATCAAATGCAAACAAGCCTAAAATGTCCCGTCCGGCAACTTCAAAAACAGCCCAACAACTTCAAAATATAATCCCGACGGATCACCCCCTCCATCCGTATCCATAGCATATCGCTTAGAATGGCGCAACTGGTAAAATAAAATGGCGCGGCAAAACTTGGATTAGTGCATACAGTGGCGCTCGAAAGTATTGCATATGGAGCCCGGACATAAGGGTCTCCACAACTGCGGTGTTATCTGAATTGGAGTGAGGCGGGGCCCTGGTATAAGACACAACTAACTAGATGTACCCGTCAAAAGTAGTATTTTATCTGCTTTTTCCTTAGATTTTTTGTAGTGTGAATTACCCTGTGGCATGAACATGTAATTCTATGAATTGAAAATGAGTGTTTGATGTCGAGAGCACGGGGATTTGTATTAGACGATGCTAGTGTTCCGCTACACTACTGAGTATGATGACAATCAGTGTAATTGTATCCAAATATTTGAGATCGTATCTCCGGGCATACATATGCAATACTTTCGAGCGCCGCTGTAGGTGAATACGGGGGGGTCAGATAGTTAGAAAAAACCTCGTAATATGCATAGTTCCAAATTATATGACCCCTTTCTCGACGCCACCACCAAGGATTCGTCTGTTCCATGGCCAATGACCATCGAATGGTCAACTCGTCATCATATTTACATTATCAACCAACATGATTTCCCTCGCAGGGGATCCTTCCTTCGGATCCTTAGGTTCCTTGGTAGCGGGGATCGCAATCTCGCATTGTGTAGAAGTTCCTTCGTCCTTTGACCACTGTTTGATTTTATTCCGTTCCACTGCGTATGTCTTCAGATCAAGACTCCGAGTGGTGGAGGCTGCCATGTGTAAGTCGAAGACACATGGCTTACATGTCTTTTGAATTGAGTGGGGTATTGCTGCGAAAATTCGATGCTATTACAGACACCCACCTCAGCCGCCTGATCTTGGTCGGTATATTCTTCAGGCGGTAATTCCAACGACATAAGCAATAGCTATTCGTATAATGGGGTCCAATCGATGCGACTGCTAATATGTGTGTATTGCCTGAAATCTGTACTTGCACATCAAACTGCTCGTTTGAGTCAATTCTCGAATCAAGTTGTGTTTTAAGCTCATCTGTGCAGTTTGAGCCATTGGGACGGGGACAAATGTTGTAGGGGGAGCTCACCACACAGACTATTGTAACCTAACCTATGTAGTAATGATGGTAGGTTCGAGAAGGAGCGCCGCACCTACAAAACGACAAGGGGATACAATTGGGCATTTCCTTGGAACCCCTGCGACCCGCTTGGTCGTCCACGTCATGTTGTATCCGTTCCTGATTTAGGGGCTAGCCTCGCCTTTTTTTTTCCGTCCGCCACGATTGGGCCATCGGAGCTTTACTTAGAACTATTCTGCAGAGATCCAACATCCAACTGGGCGACCTGGGCGGGGTGCGCGCGAAACAGAGCCAAAGCCAAGCGGGCCGCTGCCACCACCGTGACAAGATGTGACCTAGCAATTATCACCGTGACTCCACCTCGAAACGACCTATAATATTCGATTCTGCAAAACCCCTACTCGTCCACTCGAAAGCCTAGCCTAGATGCCTCCGAAGAAACCACAACCCCAGGGCTCGTCGTCCAAAGTCAAGGATGACAAGGTGCGCACGCTCTTGGGTGTACCCCGATGATATCAGTCTAACCCGGCATGGTAATCAGACATTCGGGATGAAAAATGTAGGTATGATTTCCACATTACCAGAATAGATCGACTGAACCCGCTCCCCGCGCCCCAGAAAAATAAATCTGCAAAGGTACAGCGGCAGGTCGCCCAAATCCAGGCGCAGGCGGCTGTAACGGGCAAGTCACGCGAGGCCGTGGCGAAGGAGAAGGAAAAGGACTTGCGCGCCAAGGAGAAGCTGGAGGAGGAGAAGCGGAAGAAGGAGGAGGCGGCGCTGCTGAAGCCCGTGCAGACGCAGAAAGTGCCGTTCGGTGTCGATCCCAAGACGGTGCTGTGTGCCTTCTACAAGGCGGGCTCGTGCGAGAAGGGTGCCAAGTGCAAGTTCAGTCATGACATGAACGTGGGCCGGAAGGTGGAAAAGAAGAACTTGTATGAAGATAGTCGCGAGGAAAAATTAGCTGGTGGGTACATTATTATTTGCGCTGGCTGGGGTAGAATGGCTGATGCGAGCCTGATACATAGATACGATGGATACATGGGATGATGAGAAGCTCCAGAGAGTAGTCATGTCCAAGGCTGGAAACCCCCGCACCACAACCGATGTGCGTGCACCGTCAAATTTTATTTCCTACCATTCATACTCCCCAGATCGTGTGCAAACATTTCATCCAAGCCATCGAAACCCAAAAGTTTGTCCCCCTAGCTATCTATTTATACCTATATACTGACAAGCATAGGTTTGGTTGGTTCTGGGAATGTCCAAATGGGGAGCAGTGCCAATATCGACACGCGCTCCCCCCAGGCTTCGTGCTGAAATCCCAGCGCAAGGCGGCTGAGGATGCTGCCAAGGCCAATATAATCAGTCTGGAGGAATTCCTTGAAGTCGAGGTAATAACATATTCCTCGTGCACTTGCGATTGGGCTAAACGGCTGGTTGGGCCGGTAGCGACATAAACTGGGCTCAAACCTAACGCCTGTGACACCGGAAACATTTGCTGTGTGGAAGAAGACACGGATGGACAAGAAGGAGGCAGAGCAGGAGGCGATGCGCAAGGCAAAGGAAGCGCACAACTCTGCCGGCAAGAACACCGGAATGAGCGGCCGGGATCTCGTGCGTGCATTCTCCTCATATCTGTACTGGGAGCTTATTCTTGATGGTGCAGTTCCAATACAACCCCGAATGGTTCGAAGACGAAGAGGAAGGAGACGACGACTGGGATCTCAACAAGTATCGCCGTGAGCAAGAGGCAGAGGATCTTGCTGCAGAGGAGAGGCGGATTGCAGATTTGTCCCTTCACGAAGGATTCCGGGAGGACGACGCAGAAGGCCACGGGGGAGCGGGCGACTGACTCAGGCATTATGCATAATGTAGTACATTGGAATACCAATCAGCAACCAAGGATGAACAAAATAGCATACAGCTACTCTTCATCACTTCCATACTCTGCAAGCCCCAACCCTGCTTGTGACGGAGGCGGCGCCTGACGCGGCTGTGTCGGTTGTGTCTTGTTCCGCTTCCGAATCTCCGCGAAATACTTCAATCCCTCCAATGTATCCGCACTGAGCAAGCCGGTAGGTTTTGGCTGTTCCTCCACCTCCCCCATCTGTTCCAGCATCTCCCTCTGCTCCCGTTCCAGCTCGTGATCATCATCAGCTTCCTCACCAGCTTCCTCTGTTTCCCCGTCGTCCACCCGCCTTCGCTTGGGATCAGGCTCCGCTGATGTTTCCACCATCATATTCTCGTCGTCCAACGCATCGCCGTCTTCAAGTGCACGTATTGTGCGCATGGCGTCAACAATCCGGGGGTCCATGCGTGCCTTAATGGCCTCCTGACCCATCACTTCGAGACGGCGCTTCTCCGCAACTTTTTGCACCGGGTTCGGATCCTCCGTCGCCCATCGCACATTAAGAATTTCGTCGTTATCGAGCGATTGGCACGCCATCGCTTCCTTGGCAAACTGGGCGTGAAACTCGGAAACATAGGTCACAAACGCCACGCTGCGGTACTGCAGCACTTTGACGGCATGTGTGGACGCCGAGTCATCTTGCGCCAACAAGTTTAGCCAGATTCTTTTGCATGTCAAACATCACTCACCTCGTTCAATCTCGCCCCACTCTTTGAAATGGCGCATTACAACCTCTTCCGTCTCGAGCCCATTACCAGTCTCCTTGATCCGCCCAACATACAGCGTCCTGTTTTGCCTGTTGAAACTGCCCACACCACCCATGTCGTCGCGGTAGTCTGCAAACTTGTCCCGGGCAAAGCAGTCCTTTGAGCTGTCTGGGAGGGACGTGCGCGGATCGGGCAGGGCGTGGAGGTACTCGCATTCCCAACCGTACGGACAGCATCCCCGCGCGAAGAAAAG